>JAXQQM020058469.1:0-42762 GCA_034641835.2 Pinus albicaulis | reverse complement strand
CTGTATGATTGGACAGTAGTTCTCCTTTAAATTAGTGGCATTTGAACTTGCACACTTTCATATTTTCCTTTCCTTTTGGTATGGGGATATACCTTTCTTGTTTTATTTCTACCCTCTTTTCTATTTTTTATTCTTTTTTGTATTTTTCTTTCCATTTTTCTTTATGCAAATGGTATGTACAATGGGTAAAAACTCTGAAACTAAGACTCTTGACAGAAATAGTGTTTAAGCATCCTGCCATTGACAGGACCTCCCAACACTTCTTCACCATTCAGTTCCTACAGAAAAAATGCATTATGCCCTCTTATGGAATGAATAATGTAAGGCCCTTTCCACAGATTTTCAAACTTACCGTGCTTCCCTTTCTCTTCCCTTTTTGAATCCCATTTGAGAACCACATTTCCAACTTGGAAGTCATTTTCTTTAGTCCTTTTTTCAAATTTCCCTTTGATGTTTTCTTGGACTGCTTGAGTTCTCTGGTAAAATTCCTCTCTAGTCTGCTGCAAATGGATGGTCTGATTGATCCTTCTCTGCATATCATTTTCTTCAGTTTAGACTTCCTGAAGGAGTTTCATGACTGGAACTCCTAAAGATGTTGGGAAAACAGCATCCATGCCATAGACCAGCTGATAGGGGGACATGTTGATTGACTTTTTGGTGGTTAACCTATCAGCCCACAAGGCATGAACAAGCTTACCATGCCATGCTTTCTGATTCTACTCCAACAACTTTTTGATGATGTTGATCAGGCTCTTGTTGGAGGATTCAACAATTCCATTTCCTTGGGGGTAATAGGAAGTGGAGTGGCCCAAGGTGATCCAATATTCATGGCAGAAATAAACCATCCTCTTGGATTTAAAGGCAACAGTGTTGTCTGTGATTATTTTTCTAGGACAGCCAAATCTAGACAATATGTTGGTCTCAAGGAATTTAATAATGATAGAGTCAGTAGCATTCCTAGTGGGTATGGCCTCTATCAATTTAGTAAAATAATCAGTGGCTATGAGGATCCATTTGTGCTGGGCTGAGGAGGATGGATGGATTTCCCCTATGAAGTCCAAACCCCACTGTTGAAAGGGTGCTTCAACACTAATAGGTTTCAAGGGCAAGGGCAAGAGCTTTCTTCTACCATCAAAAATTTGGCACTTGTGGCAAGACATTACTAGTTTGTGGGTGTCTGGAAAAAGGGTGGACCAATAGTAACCAAATCTGAGGATCTTGTTTGCTGTGGCCTTCCAATTTAAGTGCCCTCCGCATTCTCTTTCATGCATTTCATGCATGATTTTTCCTGCATCAACCTCAAGTAAACATTTTAGTAGTATCCCAACAGCATTTTTCCAATATAAAACTCCATCTATCATACAGTAATTTAAAGCCTTCTGTTTTACAAATCTGGCCTTTGTTTTTGACAAAGAAGGCGGAGCATTTAAATAAAGCAACACATAAATAATGTCAGCATACCATGGAGAGTTCATGAATGTTTCTTCAGTAAATGGTGTTGGGAACTCTTCTATATCTTCCAAGGCATCGACCATATTCATATCTAGAACTTTGAAATTAGACTCAGCCATGATTTTTTCTCATCTTTGTCCCTTGATGAGTTTAGTAGGTTTGATTTCTAAGTCATATTCTAGAATAGTGGCAATCCATTTTCCTCTTTTACCATCTGGTTCTTGACTTAGAATATCTTTGACTACAGTGTGTGGCACAAAGGCAATGATATGTGAATGTAAAATGTACACCCTAAAGTCCTTTAATGCTTTTACCAGTGCTAAGTATTTCTTCTCCATGATATTGTATTTGAGTGGGGCATCTCTTAAGGCTTTGCTGAAGAAGGATATTGGTTGTTCTTGCCCCAATTTATTCTTTTGCAACAATACTGCAGCTATTGTATGTTCATATGAAAAGGAAAAAATATAGAAATCTTTGGTGAAATAAGGACTGATAAGGACTGGTGCTTGAGTGAGGGCTTGCTTTACCAGTTCAAATGATTGTTTAGCTTGCATTGTCCATTTAACATTTACTTATTTCCTGAGCATGTTAGTGATGTTTCTTAATAGCTCAGCAAGGTTGGGAATGAACTTCCTCAAAAAATTAATCTTTCCAATGAAAGACTGTAATTCTTTGAGGTTTCTAGGGTGGCTGATATTCAATATTCCATTAATTCTTTTAGGATCTATTTTGATCCCTTCTTCAGAGATTATATGACCAAGAAGCTTTCCTTCCTGGAGGCCAAAGAGTGTCTTTTTGAGATTTAAAGACAAGCCAAATCTTCTGCATTTCTCAAAAACTTTCCTTAAATGTTCCAAATGTTCTTCATCAGTTTTGGAGAAGACAGTAATATCATCCAGGTAAATGATTATAAAATAACCTATGTCTTCTGAGAAAGATATGTCCATGGCCCTCTAGAAAGTGGCCCCTGCATTCATCAGACCAAATGGCATCTTGACATACATAAATGTCCCCCAAGGTGCAGTAAAAGAAGTTTTATGTTGATCACTTGGGAGAACCAGAACCTGATTATAACTTGAGAACCCATCCAACAATGATATTATTTTTGACCCCACTACCCTTTGAAGGATGTAGTCCATTTTTGGCAAGGGGTATTTATCTTTCAGAGAGGCTCTATTTAGGTTCTTGATGTCAATACACAGCCTAATCTCCCATGTCTTCTTCCTGACAGATACTAGATTGGAAACCCAGTCTGAGTATCTGAGAGGAAAAATGATCCCTGCATCATACATCTTCCTAATTTCTTTTTCTACTGCAGGCAATAAAACAGGGTTTATCCTTCTTAATTTCTGTCTGAAAGGTTTCTGGTTTTCCTTAAGAGGAATCTTGTGCTGAATGATGCTAGTGTCATATGATTTCAAATCTTTATAGTCCCATGCAAAAACATCTATAAACTCTTTGAAGAGTGATATGTATTGTTGTTTGATGTGGGCAGGAAGGGTGCTAGATAACTTAATCATTTTAGGCTCAGTTGGGCTGCCTATGTTGTGCTCTTCCACATTAGCTTCCATAGTTTCTTCTTTTGGTTCATTAGCCACATCGTTGCAATCAAAGAGTTGTTCTAATGGAGCAAGGCCTTTGGGTATGGTATCACCTTTACACTCTAGAACTTCAAGGTCCTTTTGGTCTGGATCATCAAATAATTTTTCTTTGAGAAGATGATCAAACTGATTTATATCAGTAGGAGAGGAAGACTCTATTTCAGGAATTGGTTCCCCATCTAAACATTCTTTTTCATGGCTGAAACTTGGTGATGTTGTGGAAAACTCATTTTTTGACTGCAGGAAATCCTCTATATGTTTATCATTGTTAAACACCTGCTAATGATCTTCGTTATCAGGCACTGCTGGTCTATTTTTCAACTTTATAATGAACTGTTCATCGATTTGTGGTATCTGGAAATTACTAGCAGCAAAAGAAAGTTTGTTTTCCAAGTGATTTTGGGCTCTTGGTATGAACATGAGTTCATATTTTTCGAAAGTTTTCAGGAGATATAAAATAGTGTTTCTATATTCTCTGAGTCTGGGGTTTTTGGTTGAATATTCCCCTTTGATTTGTCTGATGATTAACTCATAATCTCCCTGTACTGATATCTTTTTGGCTTTTAAATCTTCAAGTATGTGTAGGCCAAGGAGGAAAGCTTCATATGCTGCAATGTTGTTAGTGCATGCAAAATCTAATTTGCAGGCATGTCCTTTGTTTGTTTTGTGTATCCATACACCAACCCCTGCACTATTTTTGCTGCAAGATCCATCAAAGCTCATTTTCCAAAGTTTTTTGGTCTCATTCTCATTTGTTTTGTGTTGCTCAAGGCTGCTGGGAGTTGAGGTATCTAGAGGTCGAGGGGCAAACAGTTTTGAATGCTCAAGTGCACTAATGTCCTGCTCGTTTTCCTTCTTTGTTTGGGTGACTTCATCTTCATTATATAAAATGAAATAATCTAGATCTAAATGGGTGGAATAAACGGGAGTGTTGTGAGGCTTGTCTTTGCTGCTCACCATGTATTTCATAAGGTTTTCCCTATATAATCTTTTGGTTTAACCAAACATTGGTATGGTGGCATAAGACATATCCATTCGAAGGGTGCCCTGAATCTTAGCTCCCCATGATCTAGATAAGAGCATGCCATATTTTGGGGGAATTTCAGCTACTACCACATCCATTACAAGATTCTTGGCAGGAATTTGAGACAAGTTAACACACAAATCTTTAATTAACCCCAAGAATTTGGCCCTTCTGGAATCAAAGGAATACAAGTCTTTATATGGTCTAGTAATATCTAAGCCTAAGCTTTCCATTATTACCTTGGGCATAAGGTTGTGTGATGCTCCCGAATCTAGCATGACATTGTGTAAGATTTTGTCATGTATGTTTAGACTGACATAGAATGGGGGCACAACCCCTTCTTGGTATTGTCCTTCAATCATAGGACCAAAAAACAACTTTGGCCTGTCATCTGTTAAGTTCAAAGTAGTAGTATCAACATGTATATTCAGAGCTTTTAGTACCTGGTTTCTGTACACTTCCTGGGTCACTAATTCGGCCTAGAGGTATGTTAATTTTAATCTTTGCAATCTAAACTCAATGCCGAAAGGAACTATGGATTTTGTCATATTTAACGTTAGTCACGTATTTTTCACCTCGTTGATGATGACTAGTTTTTAAAGCCAAGTTTTCTAGCAGCTGATCTCCAATTTGTCAAATTTTCTAGCTAGAAAACACCCATAAAATTTTTTCCCTGCTACCTTTTCAATCATCCCATGATGAGATAAAACCTAATTGTCAAGCCCTATCTAATCTCGCCATACAAACTTGTCCATCACCGTCATAAGCTAAAGTCTTCTCGCTATTATTCACCCTCATCCCCACCATTCATTAACCAACTAATTGATAAGAAGGTCGACAACCCTACCTCTCGTCATATCTCATCACATGGATCCTCGATCATACCAATAAGAGAATACTCCAAATCTGTCAAAAAATCTCCCCTAAGTTAGGTAGTGGCGCTTTAGGCAATCCTCCCTTAGAAAACTATCCTAAGCAAAAATAACCTTTGTAAAAAACCAACCAGTCATAGATGGCCTTCCTATTCTGCAAATAAAGCTTGATACACCCTTAAGTCGCGCCACTAACAAGTCTTGGTGTCTCAGCAGTGCATGTTTCAAAAGCCAAACTGATGTTGTGTTGATCTATACTGTTTGAATGTCTTTTTCCAAAAGCAGAAGTGTACTAGTGTTCCAGAAGAAATTATTAAACTTGACATGAGAAGACAGCTGCTTCTCACATTGTTTTGAGCCTGGGATGCAGGTACTAGTCAGAAAGGTAATTCAATGAACTCCTGCAAACACATCCAAAAAGGTTAGTGACTAATGACTAGCAAATAATACTCTGCAGATACAGGTCAGGTTGCTTCTGATGTCTAAAGATGTATAAGGGTATTTTAACAACAGGATTACATATCTCAGAGAATTCCCCTCATGGCATATTGTCAATTTGTCACTTTTATTTACTTAACTGTGAATAGGCACTACAAGGAAAGATGACACAGTTTGACAAAGGGATGAAATAGCATCACTGTGTAAAACCTCCTCCAAACATGAGCAGAGGGTTGAATGACTGTGAAAACCTCCTCCAAACATGAGAAAAGGGTTGAATGACTGTGAAAACCTCCTCCAAACATGAGCAGAGGGTTGGGAATATTGTGCTAGCCTCCTTCATTTAACAAGCAGAGGGTCAACATGTATTTAAATGATTTCAAGGCTATGCAGGCCTCCTTCATAAGTAAGTAGAGGGCCCACCATTGTTTGAAGGTGAGGAGCATTTATTTCAGTGTGGTAGGGATTTCAAAAAGGACTGTTGTAAAAAATGGTAAAGTGAGTGAAATTTCACTATTTTTAAACCTCATTCACTAAGAGACACTGGTTAATACGAACGAAAATTCCTTGTGTTGAAAACCTCTTCTACATAGAAATCATGCAGTGGCATAAGGGTGTTGAAGGTCTCTATTTCTTATGTTTACAAAGGGTTTCCTCCAAAAGATACAAGGTCACATTTTCGGAGAGGGCATTGCTATCTATCCAAGTGATTTTCCCAACACATAAGCAAAGAACACTTTCATGATCAAAACCATGCTTCTTGTCTAAAAATTCAAAGGATATACAGTGCTTAGAGAGACAGAGGTCACAAGCAAAGTCACCTAGAGAAAGAACAGTTGATTTGTCAACTTGAAGATGGCCTCCCTCACAAAAGGCAGAGGGTCAGTTTTCTTAAGGCTTTCACCATGCAAATTAGCTCATACAAATGGTTAAATAGATACTCAAAACAAGTTTCATGTTATATCAAAGGACCCTCATCGGCAGATAAAGGCTCTTTTATAAAGGCTTCAGAGAAATATAGCTCAAGAAATGGTGAGACAATGGTTAAAAGACTGCTCGAATTACAAATACACTTATTCAAAGGAAATTTTTGTTTTAAAAGAGCGAAGAGTTATTCAAAAGGATAAAGACAGTGATTTATGTTTTTTAAGACAAAAAGGACTTTGTAGTATCCAAACCCTCACAACGTGACTACAAATTTTTTTTGGCTTTTTCATCTTTAAAGGGAAGAAGAGACCGTTGCAAAGTCTCATTTGCAAAATTCAAAGCAACCAAACAAACGCTCCCTCAATTCTTTCATCGGAGGAGCAAGTGATTTCGAAATTTTTCAGAGTTTTAAGGCCTTGAAGCTTGCGTGATGCGCCTGTAAAAGTGTGCGGTGCGCATGTGAACAAAGATACAAAGGGTTTCAACTATGGCGCGGCGCACGCCGTGCCTGTAGCGCCATTCACCCACCGCTCGAGACTGACCTGACTGCGTGGCGTTCTTTTCAGTGAACATGCCGCTCACTCAAACGCCTTCAAAAAACTCTTTTGAGAGTTGATCAACCAATCAAACAAGGCCCTCAAGCGTTTTTAAGGTATTTTTCATCACCTCATGGTAAAATTTGAATTTTGAAGGGGTGTTTTGCTATAAGGAGAAATAGTGCTTTTGAAAGAACTTCATCATCTAAAAACCATGAGATAGATAGTGGCATATGAGACAGAGTTTTTTCAAAACTGGAGAAAAGCTTTCTTGTGCTTAGGGGGTCTCAAATCAATTTGGACAATGTCTTAACAGTGGCTTTAAGGGTAGTTTGTCATTTAAAGAGCACAAGAAAACAAATAGTGTTAAAGAGGGTAGGGTTTTTGAGCAAAATCAAGGTTGTTTATTGCTGTGATTGCTATAGAACATTACAGTGATAGCTGGGGTGTTTTTTATCAGTCTTAAAGGGCCTTAACTACCTTTAAGAATAGTGAAAACCATCCACAAATTACAAGACAAACATACATAGTTGTAGAGGTTTCAATTTGGCTGGAAAAGTGTCCTAATAGTGTTAAAACAAGAACAACCCATTTCTGCAAAATCAAAGGTGAAAATAGTGATCATAATGTGAAAGCTTTGTCATTTTAAAGTGTCCTCTCTGTATGGTGAAAATGAAAACTTTGTGAAGCCTCCATAGTCCAAAAATCAGAGTCTGTGATTGAAAGGTTTCTCAAGACAGCTAAAGGTGTCTTTTTTTACCGTGTAAAAAGAAGTGAACAGCAGAAGAACATTTTTTGGGGGAAAGGTGTTTTGTTTTTGTCAAAACAAAAAGGTTCCTTCTTCACCAAGAAACCACAAACAAACCTTTCAAAGACTTTGCCCAAGCACAGTGATAAGTTGATTTTGTTTCACTTGAAAAATACTTGTTGTTTGGCATCAAAGAGGATCAAACAGTGACTTATAAGGAGGACAGGGGTGTTGTTGAGAACCATTTCAAGGACCATTTGAGATAGCTTGTTTTTGCAAAGAGTATCTAAAACAAAATGCCTCCCAAGCAGCCAAGCAGGCGCAAGGGGAATTTTCAAATGATGAAGAAGGGTAGCAAAGTGAAAAAGATCACAAAGTGAGGTGCTAGCAGCAAAGTGAAGTTAGAGAAACACAAAAGAATGATATGCGCTGACAACGATGAAGAGCACACATGAGGAAACTCAAAACAGTGAGGAGGGAAATGATGAGGAAATTGAGCAATTTGATGAGGATATTGGTAGCCCTCACAGCAGCAAAAAAGATGAAGATGAAGCCCAAAACATTGAAGAGACAGAGCCTCAAAGTCCTAGAGATAGCAAAGACAAGAGTAAAGAGGGCAACCCTCAAAAATATATGCAAGAGGACAGTCAAAGCATTCATGAAGAAACTCAAAACAGTGGCAAGGATGATGAGGGAAGTAACAAGGGCAAAGAGCCAATAGAGCATGTGCTAGCTTCCTCTCCTAGGCAAGGGGCCATGCTTTCTTCTCCAAAAGTGGCCAAGCCCCGGACATCAAGGAAAAGGGTGCCTCAAACTATAACTCCAAATGTCACTAGGGCCCTCTGAAGCAAGGGGAAATTTCCCAAGCAACCCATTGTTGAATTACCCAAGAGGAGGAAGTCCAAGAAGCCCACCCAAAGCAAGGGAAAGGAGAAAACCATGGGACTCAAAAGAGCCCTTGAGAAGCAAAAGGAAGAAGAAGCTGCCCTTCTCTAATCTATTCCTCTCACTACTTTGTTCACCCAAGAGATAGAAAACAATCGAGAAGCATGGCTCGAGAGGGTGAATGATCACTTGGAAAAGAAGTTGGAGAAGGCCATTAGAGATTTGGACCTTCAAAGGAGGATGACCGGCCACTATAAGAAGCTCAATCAGTTTGCTCGACGGAAATTGAAGGCCACACAGGAAAAACTCAAGGAAGCTCAAAGGAGGCACCTGACACCAAAAATGAAGAAAGACACCTCAAAGCTCCAAATTTTGGCCTCAGATTCACAGCATGTTTCTGAAAACCCTTGAGGGTCATTCTCGCCAAAATTGGGCGAAATTCAACAAGTTTTGGGTTTTTGTCATTTTTGAGTTTTTGGCTAAAAATCGCGGGCATCGCCATTTATGTTTGGGACATCCTCAAGGGATGAAAATGGTATCATTGGATGCCATAATTTCAGGGGCATCTACTAACAAATTTTCAGATCAATTGAAGATGATTTTCTCCCCCAAAATGGCGAAAAACACTCACTTTTTCCACACTCTGCCCGGCTTATCAACAAAGTCTATTTTTTGGGTTTTTACACATAGGCCAGTTTTTTATGGACTTCCAGTGATAATTTTGGAGAAAAATAAGAATTTTTAGAAAATAGACATTCATATCTTTCCAACGAGCCTTCACCGGCCTCGTTTTGACATCGGGAAGGCCTCCAAAAGTTGCCGGCAAGACAAAGGACTTTTTGCTGATATATTTCTTAAGTATTTTTGTAAAAAATGTGCCTTTCTAAAGTGACTTTTCCTCATGTGCGTTTAGCTATTTTTGGGCATGATTAGTTATGAAAAGTCAATATATTTTCCTTTTTTAGCATTTTTGAGATATTTTATTAGATATTTTGTGCCTTGGGCTTTGCAAAGCCTCAAGGACAAAATTAGATATTTTTGATGGGCCAATGAGATTGCAAGTTGCACTAGGAGGTTTTCCCTCATCTTGGCCTATATATTCCAAGAGAATTCATTGTAAACAAGGCTAAACTCAATGAATAGAAGCAATATATGGTTATACAAGCTTGGAAGAAACACTTGTCTCATGCATTGGATAGTTTCTTGAATGTTTTTGGATGATGAAGGAGGTATGTTGTTGGATTCCTTGACTTGGTAAAATGGTATAGTGTCCCTCTCTGTTATGCTTCTTAGTTTTCATTCATAATTCCATGTTCTTGCTTGCTATAAGACAATAGAGAATAGATTTGAGACATGCCCTTGGAGGCACCTCAAATTTCCTGTTTCTTTATAGCTTCTATGTTTTCTTCCTTCTTAGTCATATCAAAGAATCCTTGATTGCTCTTTGATAACTGAAGAAATTGTTTGCTTGTTTCATTTATGGTTTTATGCATGCTAATTATGATTCACGGTATGCCCTGATTACTCATGGCTAGTCATAGCTCCACCTCTGAAACCTTTCTTTGATTGTTTGATTTTCATTTGTTGAACCAAGGAGGTCTTGTACTGATCTTGCCCTTTGCCTAAAACTATGCAATCTTGCTTCAAAGTGCCCAATAGCTTGAAATACTATGCTTAGGCATTTCCTCATAGTGATTTTAGTTGTTTGTTTGTCTTAAATGTATTTCCCCAAAGTCTGATAGCAATTTCCTAAAGTTAGAGAGTCATATATCTCTATGTATTGCTTGAATGCTTATTTCTATGCATTGATCAGTTTATAGTTACATTTCTCATGATTAATGGTTAGCCCTACCATGTTTATGTCAGCTATTGAACTATTTATGTTTGAAATCCTTTGTTCTTCACAAATTTAGTGTCCATCCCACTCCATTTTACCCAAAGATCCATTTTACCTCGATCAAATCAGCCCTTCAACAACCTTGTATCACCATCTGAAAGCTTTCTTGACCTTTTCGACCCCATAGCCCAGTTGATCTGACATATTTTTACCTATCTTAGTCTTTGATCAATTCATCCCTCACAAACCTAAAAACAAAACCAAAAACCTACTTCATAACTAGCCTAAAATCAGAAACACAAGAAGCAAACACACAGATATCCCTTACACAAATAGAGAGAGCCCTCTCTGAGTCCAGGAAGGCTAGGTCCTTGGGCTCCAAAGATTGTTTTGATGTTACACTGTCATTTGGCTTGCCAATTAGCCAAATCATGGGACCCTAACATTATTTACATCTGTTTTCCAACTTATGTTTCTTTCGTAATTTTGACATCTTGAGATTTGTCTAAATTTGTCGTCCCCACAGTTGTTTTAGTGGGGCCATAGTAGAGGTACTAGCGAAAAATTATTCAAACCTTGTTGGTTCTTTTTGTCTTTGTTTGAATCGGCTCTTTTGGCTATTGTTAATTGGTTTTGTTTTTTTATCTTTTGGCTGAGATTTTACGTATTTTTCTAACAGCAGAGTTAGTGTTTTTGTCATTTGGACTATCTATGTTCCCTTTGCTTCTTAGATCATAGTGTTTGTGTACCTCCATGATTGCATTCTCAAACCCCAATCTATAATCCTCAAACTCCTCATATGTATCTTCTTTTGGTTATGAGGAGAAGAAACCTTGTTCTTCTGGAGTGAGGAAAACATCATCCCCACTGTCTGATCCAATCAATTTTACATGGTTTTCTCCCAACCCTTCAATCTCTCCTTCTTCCTCTTGATCTATGTAGTTTTTTTGGAAGGGAGGCCTAATTTGTTGGTCATTATCTCTTTGCCTTTCTTGATTTTTTTATCTTCTAAAATTCTGATTTCTATTTCTATTTTGGAGGTTCTTTTGGTGTTCTCTTGGTGGCACTCTATCATTCAAGTTTATCTTTTCAAGAATCCTCTCCATTACCTTTACTAGGTTGTCAATTTTGGTATCAAAAGATGAGGCTGAGGGTGCAGTATCATATTTATAAGTTACCCTCTTCTATGATCTTAGCCTAGCTCTTTTATCAATTAAGTTTGCTTCTACACTCACAGCTCCCTTCTACATGTCTTCTAGAGTTAAATAATCTCTCTCCATTAGCTGATAGGCCATATCATCATCAAAACCTTCAGGATATCTCACTAAGGCCATGCCTTGGGGAGGTTTGATGTGAGGTGGAAGAGCATTGTAGACACTGTTAAACCTGGTGGAGTAATCATGAACACTCTCTCCCTGATTTCTTTTAAGATTCTGGTACTCTGCTAATATTTGGAGGGGGTTGATTTTGATCTCCCATTTGTTTATGAATGTTTGATGTAAAGAGGGAAGGTCATTGATGCTATTAGGAGTTAAGCCTTTAAACCACTTCTTTACTTCTCCTCCTAAACTTTAAGCAAATATTCTCATTTTTATGGTCTCATCTTCTATTTCCATATAATCAAAACCATCTTCAATCCTAGCTACATGTTGTTGAGCTGTGGTAGATTATTTTCTAGTGAAATGGGGAATTTTAGACTGATAGTCATTTGGCAAGGGAACCATAGGTTGTGGTAACACTAATGGGGCATATCATGCTACCATGGCTGAAAAGAAAGGTGGATTTGCAGTGGGTGGATTGACAAGATGGAAAGTGTGCTGAAATGGAGTGTTTTGGACAGTGGTGGTATGGATTGGAGTGGAAGAAACACTTGGGCCAACAAACTGGTTTTGAGCAGGTTGGTTATGAAAGAGGCTAAAGTGGTGAAGAAACTGTGAATTAGGAGGAGTAGAAGGTGAAGCTTCTTTACTAAAGCTCTGTTGCAAACCTGCAGTTTGAAGATCAGTTTGATTTAAATCACTTTGAGATCTGGTTCTAAAAATGTTCTTGGTATGATGTAAGTCAAAGTGTAAATCCTCCAAGACAACGAGGTTTTCAGGGAGAGATTTTGTTCTTGGGATGCTTCTATCAGCAGCTAATTTTCCTGCTCTAGAAGTCTGCCATAGAATTCTCTTTTGATTGTCAACGATTGTAGGATGATTAGGGTCTGGATGGGATCTAGTGCTGATCCTATGTGAAGCCCGAATGCTTTTCAAAAAGAGAGAGGCTAAAGTTTGTAGGGACTGTTTTGAAATTTTTTCCTCTCAGAATGTCTTAGCTAATATGGGACTAGGTTCCTCAATTTCTTCAAGGCTAGTTAACACAGTCCTAAAGAGATCTGGAGACCTGGATGGGTAATAGGCCTACTGGGGCTAATTGATTCGCCAGGTGGAAGTTTTAGCTTTTTGTGAAGGTAAAATGTTTTATGGTTCCACCACCATGCTTATTATGAAGCCAATCTGAAATATTTTTGGATTTTTTACATTTTATGGTTATGAGAGTGTCCTATGTCTGATCTTAACACTTAGCTAAGGTGCTCAAAAAAACAGAGTCTACTCTATTGCCCACTAACTGATCTTCTTAGAGATTTGTAGGACTAAAGAGTGCGCAAGAGTTAGCTAGACTATCATATACTCAGTAGGTCCCACCATGGTCGCCATTATGTTGGAATCCTGTGATTTGGCAGATTGGCATGCCAAGTGATAAGGCAACATGCAAACCAAGCTTTAGAGCTCTAGGATCTAGCCCTCCTAGTATCATAGAGGTATCTCTCAATATGTTTATAAGGATGTGTTTTGAATGGTTTAGAAGTTGATTTGAGGCTAGTTATGAAGTGCGGGGTTGTTTGTTTTGTTTGTTTGGACAAATATGTTTCATGTAGTATAGATAGAGCATGGGAATATACAAGCCATTGGGCAATGGATTCATGTGAAAGTTCAAATAGTTCTGATTGAGAAGGAAGGGAAACCAGAGGGAAAATCTAACTTGGTCAGGGATTTGTTGAATAATATAGGTGAAATGGGATGAACATTAAGGACTTAGAGTGAAAAGCAAACTAAACCATTTCACAATGACTTAAAGGATTCGGGGAATTCCCTATTTCCTCCAGTAAGCTCACTGTTATGGACTTAATCAATCTAAGTACTCAAAGAAAAGGAGAAATGTAGACTAAAACCATCTTAATGAATTATAGGATTTGGGGAACGCCCTATTTCCTCCTATAAGTTCATTGTTGAGAGCTTAATCAACAAAGACATACAATTGCATTCAAAGAAGAGGGAATGCCTTAGACATCTAGGACTGCAATTATAGGTACCTTCAACACAATAATTACAGTAATAAATAGAGGGTATGATTGAAACAGAACTCTCTGTCAAAATGCAAGCATTAATAAGTAAAGGGAGATTTCAGATACAACATTCAGTGGCAAAGAAAGATGGAATGCCTAAACAAAATTTGGCACAACTGAGTTAACCATTTCTGAAATAAAACAAACTGAATATTCAAGAGATCTGTCAAACTACCCTATCACATTCAGTAGCAGAAAACATATAAACAGTGAAGGATAAACAGGTCATAGGTGCTTGTAAGATACATTTCTCTGCCTAAAATTTTTATCCTACTGTAATTCAAAGCATAATGGAACAAAGTGATAAACGGGAAACAATATTAACAATAAGATATTACTTCACCAAAACTAGGCTCATGGATCCAATGGTCCAACCTCCTTCATTCAACTGAGAAATAGATACTTCCACACCCCTTCAGAACACCAATTCTTCTTCAAAGCAACAATCTATGTATTACTTTTGAAATCACCAAATGCCAACCTTTTACAATAAGACTTCAAAGAGTCTTTATAGAGAAAAGGGGAGAGGTAGGTGAAGAAGGTTTTAATGATCATTCAGAGATAGGAGAGAGCATTCGAATGCCCCATTCTGTGTCATAAACATTTCATTAAATCTTAGATAGACTTAGTGTCCTCGTTTCTTGTTGAGGTTCAATTGACATGACAGAAATCCTCCACAGAGTGTATTTTGGGATAAATACTATCTGTAGTGGTACTATTATCTCTTATGGTGTGATTTAAATGGAAGAATGGGCCTTTAGGACCCCCATACTTCTAAATAACTGCTCCTGATAGTTGTAGTAGCTTCTTTTAGGTGTAATAACTGCTTGATAGAATTTTGAGCATGGAGATGGGCTATGTCTATGTCAGTCAACTTTTGCACCAATACTTGCTCTGTTCCTTTGTACCTCAACCTATTTTAGCACTGTTTATGCTTTCACTTTTCTAATTGCTCAAACTTATTCTATACTGATTCCCTCAAAGGTTTTATTAATCTTCTATGCCTTGCCTTCTACCACTGGATATGTGATCCTCATCTTTCTGAGTGTTTTGTGTACAGGTGGAGGGTTTCACTGAGTTGGAGGGTCACTGAGGGTTCATGGATCTGATCCATTGATTGACGCGACCTCGCCCTTAGCTTAGGTTCCCTTTGATGTTGTTTCTTGGCCCTGAGATTTCCATCTGAGCCTTTGTGTCACTTTTTTTACTGTAAAATGTTTGTCCTTCATTGGCCATGGAAACCTGAAAACACACGATAAATTGTTATGAAAACCTGCGGGCTTGGTTTAGACTGCTTGCAGAGGCTCTAGGGGTGGAGGAGCAGTGAGGAGGTAGACATATGCAGTAGAAAATCAAGAGAAAACCCTGGTATAGCAGCTAACTAGGTTCAGCGAGGGTCTAAGTGTGATGAATAACATGGACTGTTAGATCAGGATGATCTATGGTAGAGATCTCTTCGATGAGTGTAACAGGAGAGAGATGGGAAAAAAATGAATTTATATCGCGACATAATATGGGTCGTGCGATCTCAGAGATCGATGGCTGGGATTAAAAGCGAAAGTGACGTTGCGGAGGGTAGTGGTATGGCAGAAACCGAGGATGGTTTTCGCGCAACAAAATGGGGGGGAGGTGGTATTAACTTTTGGAACACGATTCCATTCATCGTTCGAAATGTGGAAAATGAAAACCACTTTTATCACGTGGAAGTAGCGCACTGTGAAACAGGGTCAAAAATTACGCGATATGGAATGTTGACTGTCGAATGATGGGCGACAGATCCGACAGCGCGGAGTGAGAGCGATGGGATGTAAGATGCACGAGGTATGGATGTGGGGTCTATGATGACATCAATTATTTTTTCGTGTAGTTGGAAAGTTTAATGTGTTAGCGAGTTAAGTCCTGATCGTTTGATCATTCGATCGGATGACGAAGATCGAAAGGAGGATGTGGATGCTAAAAGGACGGGCAGATGGGAGAAAAAACCCGAAAGTCGTTGATCTTCTCAGATCAACGATCACGATCTGCCCTGAGATGAAAAGGTCGGGAAATGGAAAATGCAAAGAAAAATAGGTTTATCATGGGGAGGGATCAGGTTCTTAGCACCCGGTTGCGGGACTAGGGCATGTGAAGGAAGGGGCTAGAGGAAAAAAACCCTCAGGAGCTTAAATGCCTTATAGTGCAAAAGATCATTTTTAGGCTTAAAACAGGGATTTTAAAGCCAAAATGAGGGTTCCGATAGGTTAATATGCATGGATTTAAACCAAATAAATGGGATATATAAGGTTTAAAAGAGGGTTAAGATGATTTAGAGGTGAAATGAAGGGGTTTTGTGGGATTTTTGAAGGAAACAAGGATGAAAAATGGAGATTTTGTGGGAGTGAAATGGAGAGGTAAATGGTGGGAAGTGGAGCATTATGAGCAGTTTTCTCTTGGTAATGAGCAGGTTTTTTAGGGCTTATAATGAAACAGTAGTGAAGATTAATTCAAAGGTCATATAATCATCATAAGACTTCAAAGATGATGGATTTCCAAAGGAAATGTATCTCTTGAAGGCTTGAAAACAAATTTAGCCACCACAAGGTATATCAGAATTTATAGGTGGCTAACACTAAGCATCAGTCAAATGTGTGATAAAGGCTGTGAGGTCCTTTTCGGAGCCCAAGATTGTGAAGTAAGTTCTATCACCTTAGGAAATGCTTTGATCAAAGGTGTTTAAACAAAAAGTAATGTCTATATAGTAGAAGAAGAGCATGAAGTGTGCCACATAAGCAAACTTGACGAATCATGGTTATGGCATAAAATATTTGGACATCTAAACTTTGACCACATCATCAGTTTGAGCAAGAAGAATTTTTTCAGAGATATGCCTGCAATAAAGAAGCCTCCAAATACCATATGTAAATCCTTCCAACTGCACAAGCAAACCCGCACATCATTCAAGGCCAAAGATCAACATTTTACAAGTATGCCACTTCAAATTGTACACATGGACCTGTGCGAACCTTCAAGAACTAATGCACCAGCTGGAGAATCTTATTTCATGCTGATAATAGATGATTTTACCAGATTTACGTGGGTGTCATTTCTCAAATATAAATCCAAAGAATTTAAGAAATTCAATATCTTCAAGGCACTGGTAGAAAATAAAACAAGATGCAAGCTGGAATACATCAAATCAGACAGAGGAGGTGAATTCACGGACTATGATTTTGCTAACCTGTGTAATGAATATGGGATAAAAAATAGTTTACAATTGTAGGTACACCTCAATAGAATGGAGTGGTAGAGAGGCAAAACATGCCAGTACAATAGATTACCATAGCCATGATGCAAGAAGTAACATTCCCCAAACCTACTGGGAAAAAGCAGTACACACAACTTTTCACATTCTTAACAAAGCTCATCTAAGACCAAATTGTGACAAGACTCCATACGAACTATGGCATGGGAAACCAACATCAATCAAGCACTTTAGAGTCTTTGGCAGCAAGTGTTTCATAAAAAATAATGATGAAAAATTGGGGAAGTTTGATGCAAGAGCTGATGAAGGAATATTTTTGGGATATGCATCCAAGAGTAAGGGTTACAGGTATTACAACAAAATACTGCACAAAATTGTGGAAATAATTGATGTGAGATTCGATGAAGATCTACCGAACAGAATAAGAAGCATAAGTTGCGCCAATCTTCCAGATGATCATGAAGTTGAGAACCAAGATAATGATGAAAAGAGCAAGACAACAGAAGATATTGAATTAAACTCAAAAGGTCCCTCAAGACACACTTAGAAGAACCATCCCGAAGATCAAATCATTGGGGACAAGAGTGCAGGAGTCCAGACTAGAAGACAACTAGCTGAACAGACATAGGAAGTATACCTAGCCATGCTGTCACAAATAGAACCAAAGAAGTTTGAAGAAGCCAGCAAAGACAAAAACTGGGTAAATGGTATGAATGAAGAACTAGACCAAATTGAGAAGAAAAATACCTGGGAGTTAATGCTAAGATCCACTGGGAAAAATTTCATTGGCTCAAAATGGATATTCAATAATAAGATGAATGAACAAGGGCAGGTAATCAAGAATAAATCCAGACTTGTATGCAAGGGATATTCTCAAATCGAAGGACTTGATTATGATGAAACCTTTTCCCCTGTAGCAAGAATGGAATAAATCAAAATGTTTTTGGCCTTTGCATGCTATCATGATTTCAGGGTATATCAAATGGATGTGAAGTCTGCTTTCCTGAATGGAGATCTAGAGGAAGAAGTCTACATGGAACAACCTGAAGGATTATCCTTAACAGATAAACATGACTATGTGTGCAAATTAAATAAAGCTTTATATGGTCTGAAACAAGCTCCACGTGCATGGTATTCAAGGCTGGACAAATACTTACAAAAACATGGGTTCAAGAAAGGAGGAGTAGACATCAATCTATACATAAAGGCTGATGAAAAAGAACTCTTAATTGTAGTAGTATATGTAGATGACATCATGTTTGGTAGCAACAAATATGAGTTAGCAAAAGGATTTGCAGAAGAGACAAAATCAGAATTTGAGATGTCTGTGATTGGAGAGCTTACCTTCTATTTAGGACTTCAAATTCTACAAAAGAACATAGGAATATTCATTTCACAAGAAAAATCCTTAAGAGAAATGTTGAAAAGGTTCCAAATGGAAGACTGCAAACTTGTCTCAACTCCCATGATCACTGGATGCAAACTACGCACTGATAATGGATCTATAGATGTAGATCAAAGACTTTACATATCCATGATAGGAAGTCTGCTATACCTAACTGCCTCTAGACTGGACATTATGTTGGCAGTAGGACTTGTGGCAAGATATCAAGAAGCACCAAAAAAAAATCACTTGCTAGCAATGAAGAGGATAATTAGATATCTGCAAGGAACTGCACATTATAGCTTATGGTATCCAAAAGGCAAAGACTTCACATTGACAACATACATTGATGCCGATTGGGCCAGCTGTGTGGATGATAGGAAAAGCACAAGTGGAGGTGCATTTTATTTGGGAGAAAGTCTGGTGGCATGGCTAAGCAAGAAGAAAACTTATGTCTCTCTATCTACATCAGAATTAGAATACATAGTAGTAGCAAGTTGTTGAACACAGGTAATGTGGATGAAAAAAACTCTCCAAGACATGAAGGTAAGCATCGATGAACCCATTTCTATCAAATGTGACAATACTAGTGCTATAAGTATATCAAAAAATATTGTACTTCATTCGAAAACAAAGCACATCCCAATAAAGTACCACTTCCTCAGAGAACAGGTAGCACAAAAAATAGTGAATTTGGAGTATGTACCAACAAAGGAACAAACAACAGACATATTCACAAAACCTCTTGCTAAAGAACCATTCGAATATCTAAGAGACAAACTAGGGGTAGTATCTACAGATGTTACTTTATGATATGATCATAAATTTGAAAAAAAAAAAAATATATATATATATATATATATATATATATATATATATTTGGAAATACACTAGCAAAGGCTGCAATACAAGGAACGAGATCAGTGTAGTAGACAAGTGATAATCAGTATCAGACAAGAAAGCATCATGTCAAGGGGAGAGCAGTCAATAAAAGTTGTCACATAAGAGCTAGAGCAATGGAGCAGTGCATGGTACAGGTCCTCAAGATCAGAGTATTATGAAAAGATAGAAACCACACTAGGAAATGTGCAACTCTTTGCCATTGATGTCAAAGGGGGAGGAAAAGCAAGCAGAGGAAGAAAGCAAAGGAAGAAAATACACCTCTCAGAATGAGAAGGGGAGGAAGTCCTCGAGGAATTATTGGAGTATTGCCATCATTGCCAAAGGGGGAGATTGTTGGAAATATTGTCATTGATGGCAAAGGAGCACAAAGGAGAAACACCTGAACTAGCATTAAGGCAAGGAGAAACACCAGACTATCAGCAATGGCAGACAAGGAGAAGAGGCAGCAAAGAAGAAGAAGCAACAAAAGCACACAAGCAGCAGAGAAGCAGAAATAGTAAAGATGCAGCAAATACCGCAGAAGCAGAAAACGCAACAGAGAAGCAATCGAGACAGCGGAGACAACCAATGGAGCAAAGACACCAAAAAGGCAGAACAGATGAATACAATTGGATTTGCAAGCAGCAATGAGGACCGTAGATCTAGGCAGATCAACGATGATGATCACATCAACAGAGATCAAAAGCGCAAATCACAAGGTATAACGAGTAAGTATTAATGACGTTGCATGGCAAGTTAAAGCTTTTGTGATGCGAAGTGGAGAAGGGACACGTGGTGGCACGACGCAATATCGCAAATCACACAAAATAGAGATAACCACTAAGTTAAGTGGGTATAAGTTGCGAACAACGAAGTGCAAGCGATGACGTAAGGATGACGTGTCAATGACGTAAAGATGACGTGGCAAGCTGACATGGCAGATGATATGGCCCCAACCCCACAGATCGCAGGAATTTATGATGACATGGCAGTGACATGGAAATGATGACGTGGACCTCACCTACATACAACACATCGCAATGCTTAAAGGATAGCAGTAAGACAACCGCAAGTTAAGTTTAACATTTTGCGATGCGAAATGGAGGGACACGTGTCAACCCTGCGCAACATCGCATCCTGCAACAAATAGGATGTAACTTTAATACATCACAATGTATGTTGTTTTGGTTGCGATGCAGTAAGGAACAAGCGATGTGATGCGATGAAGGGAGTGCATGTGGCCGCACAACATATGAGCACTTATCGTAGATCGCATGGTTTTATGGTTATTGCTAACAGTAGAGCAGGAAACCTAAGGGCAAGTAGTTGCGATGAGATGTGATTGGTTCAAGATATAGTGGTATCCTTTGGCAAGGAAATCCAGCGTATTTGCATTGATTTTGGGTTTATGCATTAGTTTAGACCCATATATGGTGTGTGAATATTAAATGCACCATGTTATAAAGTATACACTGTTTGATCAGAAAACGTATGTATATTGATAAAACACGGATTTGTAATCCGCGACATGTATAAAGGGAGTTATATGTGGGCCATATCCCACAGGTCACAAAGGAATGATCTGGACGCAAATCAAAGGACCAGGAGCTTGGGTAGAACAATGTTGCGGCAGTAAGTTAGATGAAAAGGTTGAACACAGAAGAAAATTCACAAGTAATAAAAGAAAAGGGCAATTATACAACAAAGTTGGAATATAACGATAGAAACAGAAAAGACACAAGGACAACAGGAAAAAGAGGACAAACGCACAATAAATCTAAGAAGATGAAAGGGCTGAGTAAATAATTGATTGTAACTATAAATGTATTAAATTTATTTTATATTGTTTATGATGCAAAGGCAAGTTTCAGTAGGCAAGGAAAAACTCCACTATAATACTGAAATGAGTACATATTGTTATATTATCCTGAATGTGCTGAGTAAGAAAATGAGAAGGTGGAAGGCAAAGAGTCATACCTGTTCATTTCATATTCCCATATGGAATGCAAACAGTTATGAAGTGATCTCTATAAATGAATTCATTGTTGTATGCATAGAGAGGTTAGAGAGTGGAAGAATAAGAAGAAGACAGAGCATATAGAGAAGTTGTGTAGATCTAGAGATGATATAAGGCAGATATGAAGGCTGGAGGATTGCAGTGAAGAAGGAGTAGAACATAGTTGATATCCAGGTAAATCAGCATATGTTTTCACTGTAGTGTGAGGAAGTTGGTGCTTCCATATCAAGTTGTAGCTTGATAGATGTCCAGCTGTAGCTAGCTGAGGTAGGAGCCTCCTGTGGGTTGTAGCTTACAGAAAATAGATGGGAGTTGGAGCTTCCTTACAAGTTGTAGCTTGGAGAATTGAGGTAGTAGCCTCGTGTAGGTAGGATCCTACAAAAAATCAATGGTGAGAGGGAGTTGGAGCTTGTCTTTGCATCACAACAATAATAATATGTGCTTTTCTCCCTTATGGGTTTCCACTTATATCTATTGTCTATGTGCATGATGATTATGTGTTGATATTTTGTATTTAATCCGCTTAATACCTGTTGCTCACTTATTAAGATTGTTGTTCCATTATACATTAAGTTGATCATGAAATGAAGATGTAAATAAGTGTAAAAGAAAGTTTAAAATACCTTGAATGCATTAAACTGATTCCCACGCCCCCCTGCCACCACTCCACCCCCCCCACCCCCCCCCCCCTCTTAGTTTAGCTAAGGATTCAACAAAAATTTGTCTAACATATGATTAATCTATTAATTTTAAATATGTTAAATATGTCTAAGATTAATGTAATGAGTTCCTTCTCTTCTACATATCATGCACATTAGGCCTATATTTATATTAAACACCTGAGTTCTAGTATATGACTCCTCATACAAATGACATATTTGAACTTGAGCTAATCGATAAATCTTGTCACAATATTTTCTATGTGCAATATTCATATAAGTGACATTTGCAGGTTGAGCTTGGGCATAGATATCTTTTAAACATATTTTTCATAGGTTTTTCTTTTGCATCTTGTGTTATTCCTTATTTGGTTGAATATTGTTTTCTTTGTCGATATCTCTTTATTATTCATCTTTTTGTTTCTTCTATTCTTCATGCCCTTTCATTGTCATTTCCTTTACCTTTTTTTTTGTCGATTTCCTCTTCATTGTGCATTTTCTCGTATTCTTTACTCTTGACACTATTCAGTTGCCATTTGTTGTGCCCTTCTTTGTTGATATGCTCTTTGATATTCTAATTGAGTTTTTTTTGTCATTCAAAATTTTCCTACTTTTGTTCTTGTCATTGTTCGGTTGACATTTATTGCCAATGTATTTGTTGATATACTCTTTACTCTTCCCTTTGTTATTAACACTCCTCAATAACTGTCATTTCTTATGTATTTCTTTGTTGATTTTCTCTTTGTTTTTCCTTTCTATTAAAGACGGATCGAGGCTCTTTTTTGTACATTTCTATTTAATATAGATTTAGGTTGATGATTACTATAACATAGAAATCAATTTTCGATGTCGATAATTTGTGCATACAATGAAATCAATGCGCACTATTAATTTAATTACCTTAAAAATAATGCACATGATCCATATATTTACATATGATCACAAATTAACATCTACAATTATATCAATGAAACCTTAGCTGTCATTTCTAATGTCTCTCTCTATCTAATTGCTCTTTGTTGTTTGTTACTATTTAAGATGGATTTAGACTAATGATTAAGATGGATCTAGGATCTTTGTTGTTTATTTCTATTTAATATGGATTTAGGTTGATGATTATTATAACATAGAAACCAATGCACATCGTTAATAATTACTTTGTGTATGCACTGAAATCAATGCACACTATTAATCTAATTACTTTTAAAGTAATACATATCATTCATGTAGTTATATCAGACCAAAAATTAGCATTTACACTGAAATCAATGCATCTAGTGCAAACAATCAAATATGATTAGAAATCAACATTTACACTAAAATCAATGCAGCAAGTGCAATCAATCAAATAATATTAGAGATAAACATCTACATTAAAATTCATGCATCTATTTCAATGAAAAAAAATATAAATGTCAAAATAATCTAAACTCGAGTTAGTACCTTACATATGCCTTTACCCCTTTTGATTTTGTGAAATTTCAACAATTTTTGGTATCTTGATTTTTTATCTAATTTTGAAACTTTAATGCATTTCAAAATCCATCCTCTTTTACTTTCTATAAAATTCGTACTACCTCTTTCTCTATTGTTAATAATGTTCAATATTATATAATATTTAATTATTAGACAATATAATATTATAATATTATTTCTAATCCAATTTAATATTTTGTATTTTAATATTATATTATATTATATTAAAACTCTGGCCAATATATTATTATATATTATAGTCTATTAAACATAGTATTATATTAATATGCAGCTATTATACTCAATATTATAATAAACCTAATAATATTAATATAATAATATTTAATATTTAATATTTAATATTAATATTAAACACAACGTTATATTAGAATTATTTATATTATTCAAGTATCTAAATTTCAATTATCTCTCTAGTTACAATAAGGGAAAATTGAATAGAACTATTTAAACTGGTCTTAGATGACAACCTTGACCTCTTTTTCTATCGTTTTGAAGTTTATTCTTGACAAACTCTTTATGAATTCCATAGTGGAAGCATCACCTTCATCTCCAAGAAATACAACGATATTATCTCACTTAACTTAATATTATGTATGATAACTAACCTATATTAAATCTATTATCATAATCATCCGAATCTTGGAGGGTAAGATCTAAGAGCTATGAATGCCAAGAGAGGAGGAGAGAAAACATATTGATCTTCCATGAAACTAATCACAAGAACTTTGATAAAAATGCAGGAACTAAATACAACATTAAAATATGAAGAGAGAGAGTGAAAATTGGAGAAGAACAATTTACATGCAATGAGACCGATTTTAGGACTTCCCTTTCTTGACCTTCGCTTTCTTCCTATTGCCTTCTTATAAGGTGTCTTGTTAACGAATTCAACTTTGGTTAAGTTTGAACTTGTCAGTTACATACCAATTAAGTTCTCTTTTACATAAGAATATGACATTATGACTTATACATCCTAACTCCATCCGAACTCAGTTCCCGCTCTCTCTTCATATCTTCGTGTTTTATTCAATTCTTATATTTTAATCAATATTCTTGTATTAATTTTATGGAAGATCTATATGTTTTCTCTCCTCCTCTCTCGCCATTCATAATACTTGGATCTTAGCCCCCAAATCTCAATGACATAATATCATAAATAATTAAAATATGACAATAGTTATTAAATAATCATTATATAAAGAAATCATTATTATATATTGAATAAGTGTGAATTACCATTTTTTTTTGTACTTTAATTATAGAAATTAATAAATAATAAATAATTATTAGTTTTTATAGAATTTTGGCTTCTGTGATCCATCGTAAAATTGTGAAGAATCTTTTCGGTAATAATTACATTCAAATGAACATTGTCAACATGTTTCGAACCAACCAGTGTGGTTCATCATCAGGACTAGGTGAGAGATCAGATCCAGACGCTGAGTTAAATAGATGCAGAAAAGGTTTTAACTCAGCATCTAGATCTGATCTCTCACCTAGTCCTGATGATGAACCACACTGGTTGGTTCGAAATGCGTCGATAATGTTCATTTGAATGTGATTATTACCGAAAAGATTCTTCACAATTATTAGTTTATCATATATGTATTTTATATATTAAATTTTTATTATTAAAATAGATATTAAATGAAGCTACTATTCAATTTTTACTTTTATTTTTATTTTTATTTTTTGTTATGGAAAGACTTGCTTAAGTTATGGTAGAGAGTAACTCTAGATAAATATATTTATTAGTTTATGTTAATCCATGTAATATAAAGAAGTGTTATATGAAATTCTAAACGTAATATGGAGTTATTTAATTTATGAATGAATATATGTAGTGATTAGCGTTTAAATATTCACTCATTTAAGAATACCATATCTTTGGAATACTACATCTCTCTTATGTTCACACAGTTTAAGAATACAATATTTCTCCTACCTTAATTTTTTTATTGAATTGCATAAAAAAAAATTATGCGCATTTACAAACACTGCAACATTTCCCCTATCTTTTTTTTTATTAAACTAATATTAAAAATTTTACACCCATTTAAAAACATTACAACATTTACCCCTAAATTGTATAAACCTACATGATAATTTATTAATCATACTAAATAAATATAAAAACAGATATGTATTTAAAAATAAAGAAAATGAATATTAAGAATCTTATAATGGAACATGTTAAGATTAGATTTCTAATTAAAAAGACCTATTGGACCCCTTTCACTTTCAATAGGGAACGCATAACAACGTAAATGTCCACATCATGCTCGACCTTTCTCCTAGAATCACCAAATCAGGGGTCTCGGTGGAGATTGGAAGTCATATTTGGAGATCATATTAGACATCACTATCGATGTTAACATCCCATTCGTAGATATATCGATATTAACATTCCATTCGTAGAAAATGTAATCATTGCGCACCCTCCCGTGTCATTGGTACAAAATGGAATCATTGCACTCCGAAATCCAGAAGGGGCTGAGTGGAAAATCTACAAAACGCTTCCTCGCATCTAAAGTCACGGCCAAGAAAATCAGGCAGGAATAAAGAAATTCAATGTAGTGTATTATGTATGGATTTGTTGCTGCACTAATCAAAACTTCCTCTCACATTTTGTTACAGTATGGCTGGCTTTCAATGTTTTTCAAATTTTTTTTTTTTCCATGAGTGAATTGGTAATGTTTTAGATTAATCTAAGAGGGGTTTTAGGATAAATTTGGTGGCTGTTTTATAACACCAGCCTAGATCCGTCTTAACTCCGGATCTATCAAGCGCCGGGAGAGATTCAAATCTCTCGAGGTGAAAACCTCTTTTTTTGAGTGAAAAACTTGAGGAAAGGTTTACACCTCGGGGAATTTGATCCCTCTCGGCGCTTGATAGATCTGGAGTTAAGATGGATCTAGGCTGGTTTCAGTCATGTGCGACCAAGGAAAATCTATCAATAATATGAGGAACATATGCTTAATTTTATCAATAATATGTAAATACATCTAATATTAACATAACCATTTTAAATATGTTAAATATGTCTGAGATTTATTGAGTCATTTTAATTTTAAATTTGATTAGTTACCTCGGTTTGTTGAGATGATAAATATTGTAAAATAACTTTAATGATGAAATAAAATTTTGAATGCAAAGTGACAATGTAATAATATTGAATGATAGAAACTGTGAATAATAAGAATGTAGTCAATTACGAATAGTATTCATTGTGATCGCTTTCAAACTATTTTCTTCTACTATTCTTATTTTCACCCATGTTAGTTTTGTCATATTTTCATATTGATTATTTGAAATGGATAGTTGGAATCGTAAACCATTTAAATATTTATCTCGAGCTGTTGTAGTAAACATCATACCTTGTCTCTCTTTCTCTCCAATATTAATAGGTTGAATTACTATAACACAAAAATCAATGTACATTGTCAATATTTTTTTGTGCTTACACTGAAATCATTGCACACACACTATTAATCCAATGACTTTAAAATTAATGTACCATCATACATCAAATTAGAAATCAACATATACACTGAAATCAATGCAACTAATGCAAGAAATCAAATAATAATAGAAAACAACATCTACACTAAAATCAATGCATCTAATGTAAGTAATGAAATATGATTAGAAATCAACATCTACACTCAAATAAATGAGTCTAGTGCAATTAGGAAAATAGGATTTAAAGCCAACATTTACACTGAAATCAATGCATCTAGTGGATGCAATCAGATAGGATTAGAAATCACCATCTACACTGAAATAAATGCATTTAGTGCAAGGAATCAAATAGGATTATAAATCATCTACATTTAAATCAATGCATTTAGTTAAATCATCTACATTTAAATCAATAAATTTAGTGCAAGCAATCAAATATAATTATAAATCAACATCTACATTGAAATTAATGCATCTAGTGCAAGAAATCAAATAAGATTAGAAATCACCATCTACACTGAAATCAAGGCATTTAGTGAAAGCAATCAAATAGGATTAGAAATCACCATATACATTGAAATCAATCTATTCAGTGCAAGCAATCAAACAAGATTAAAAATAATCTACATTGAAATCAATTCATCTAGTGAAAGAAATCAAATATAACCAAAAATCAAAATCTACATTAAAATTAATGCATTGAGTGAAATCAATCAAATAGGATTAGAAATCATCATCTACACTGAAATTAATGCATTTAGTGCAAATAATCAAATAGGATTAGAAATCATCTACATTAAAATCAATCCATCTAGTGTAAGTAATCAAATATCATTCGAAATCAACATCTACACCAAAATAAATTCATCTAGTGCAAGAAATCAAATAGGATTAGAAATCACCATCTACACTGAAATCAATGCATCTACTGTAGGAAACCTTCTTCCCTCTCTCCCCCATATATATCTATATATCCATCCATCTCTCCTTCTTTTTCTCTTTATCTCACCCCACCATACACACACTCTCTCTCATTCCATATCTATCAATTTCCTTGTC
Organism: Pinus albicaulis; assembly: GCA_034641835.2. Classification (NCBI taxonomy): domain Eukaryota; kingdom Viridiplantae; phylum Streptophyta; class Pinopsida; order Pinales; family Pinaceae; genus Pinus; species Pinus albicaulis. Next base: position 14,853 of record JAXQQM020058469.1, on the reverse strand, counting down.
CCTCCCTCCTTCTCTCCATCTATCTTTTTTTCTCTTCACCTTACATCTATATCTATATCTCACTCTATCTCTCTATATCAAATCCAAAACATAAACTCTCTTTCTCCAATCTATCTATGTATATATCACTCCCTCCTCCTCCTCCTCCTCCTCCTCCTCCTCTCTCTCTCTCTCTCTCTCCCTCTCTCTCTGTCTCTCTCTCTCTCTCACTTCTATCTCTCTTCCTTCCTGCTACCCTTTCTCCCTCTCTCTCCATCTTCTTTATCACTCCCTCTCTCTCTCTCTCTCCACCTTTCACCCTCTATGTCTTTATTCTTACCTCCCCCTCTCTCCCTCTCCATCTTCATATCTCTTTCCCTACCTCTCTTCACTCTCTCTCTTCCTTTCTCTCCCCCCCCCCTCTCTCTCTATCTTCACCTTCCAACTTTGTTACCATATGCCTCTCTCTCTCCTTCTCTCCCCCCTTCTCTCCATATCTCCTTATTTGTCTCTTTATCTCACCCCAAAACATACACACTCCCTCTTCATCTCTCCCTTGTCACTCCCCCTCTCTCTCCACTACTCACTCTCTATGTATTTATTCTTCCCTCCCTCTCTCCTCATCCAGCTCCATCTCTCAATCCCTCCCTCTCTCCCCCTCCAAATCCATATTTCTATCCCTCCCTCTCTCCTCCGCTCTCTCCTCCTCTCTTTCAAGTCCTCTCTCCTTTCCTTCCTCTCTCTCCCTTTCTCTCCTACCTCCCTTTCTCTTCCCCCATCTCTCTCTCTCTCCATATCTCAATCCCACCCTCTCTCCCCCTCAAAATCCATATTTCTATCCCTCCCTCTCTCCTCCTCTCTTTCAAGTCCCCTCCCTCTTCCTTCCTCTCTCCCCTTTTATCTCCTACCTCCCTTTATCTTCCCCCATCTCTCTCTTTCTCTGTCTCTCTCTCTCCTACAATCCTCTCTTCCGCCATCACTCTCTTCCTCTCTCTCATCATTCCTCTCTCACCTCCTTCTATTTGAACCCCCAGCTCTCTTTCCTTCTCTCTCTCTCTCTTTGTCCTCCAATCCTCTCTCTTCCCCCATCACTCTATCTCACTCTCCAACTATATTACTATTTCTATCCCTTTATCCTTCTCTCCCCCCTTGTCTCCATCACTCCTCCTTTCTCCTTCTCTCCCCCTTGTCTCCATCACTCCTATGTATCTTTATCCCACCCATAAGCATACACACTCTCTCTCCATCTCTCCCTTGTCACTCCCTCTCTATGTATTTCTTCTTCCTTTCTTCGCTCCGCCTCCAGCTCCATCTCTCTATCCCTCCTTCTCTCCTCCACCTCTCATCCTTTCTCTCTCTCCCTTTCTCTCCTACCTCCCTCTCCCTTCCCCCTTCTTTCTCTCTCTCTCACTCTCTACCCTCCAATCCTCTCTCCTTCTCCCTCCCTCTCTCCTTATCTCTCTCCCACCTCCATCTTTATATCTCCCTCTCCCTCTCTTACCCTTCTCTAACTCTCTCACTCTTCTCACTCTCTCTCTCTTCATTCCTCTTCTCCCTTCTCCTTCAATTTATCTCCATATCTCCCTGGTCACTCCCCCTATTTCTCCACCTCTATCATATATCATGATATATTAATATATATTACAATATAATAAATTTAATATTGTATTAATCTAAACATATTAAATTTAATAATATTAATATTTTAATATTAATGTTAGGGTTAATAATGTTTTTTTTGCATGGTATTAATAATAATTTGGTCCATGGTATTTGACCCTTATACTTCATATATAATTAGATCTTGATTTCTAATCGTATTTGATATATTTTTATTTATTTACCTTACCTCTTTATACCTTTTTTATATTTACTTATTTACCATACCTATTTTATAAATATATTATTTGGCCCATGGTATTTTCCCATGGTATTATTAATAATTTTTCCCATGGTATTTGGCCCATGGTATTAATAATAATTTGTCCCATAGGCTTCACCTAAATAAAACCTGTTTTTGAGTTTTTGTAAATATAAAGTGGTTTATTGAGTAAATATAAAAAAACGGTTTTATTTATTTACCATACCTCTAGTTTATTTATATTTATATTTATTTACCATACCTCCTGAGTAATATAAAAAGAGGTTTTATTTATTTACCATACCTATGGTTTATTTATATTTTTACGTATTTACCATATTTTATTTATTTACCATATCTCTTTTTTGAGTGTTAGTAAACTCTTAATATTTTAAGTTTAAATCGTTTAAATTTATTTTTAATAAATTTTTAATTGTTCATTTATATGTTTATTGTGTTTATATAGCTATTGTTCAAGCGAGCATTTTTTTATTTAAAACATGCACACACATAAGGTGTCTTTATGGTGTAGAATGCGCCCCAGGTCCTTCTCTATTTCAAGGATATGACTCGGGTATGGGGTTTAATACGTCATATTCAGCTCAAATTTTAAATTAAAATAATAAAAATAAAAAATAAATGTCGGCTTAACAAATAAGTTTTAATAATTATATAAATAAACCAAAAAAAATTAAAACAAGTCAGCTGTGATCGAACATAGTCGTATTTGGTTCTGTGGCGAGATTCGTACTGGAACCTCCGGAGCTCGACCACTCTGTGTCAGGGTTACCGACTTCGTCTTTAAGATTTCCACATGACAACGCTGGATTCTCTGCAATTTCCCCACCATTTCTTGCGGCGTACAATTCATGGCTGGGTCTCTTCGCACGGCGGTTATTGAAGCTATATAAATGTAACATGCCCTCCCAATTTCACAACACACTTCAGTCTTTAAGCTCCTTTGCCTGCGACACAATTGAGGGTTTCAATTAGGGTTTCAGCATTCACAATAAAACGGATTAACTCTCACATTCTCCTCAGGGATCTGGGATACCTAGAAATATTTCGAAGACAAAACATTTTTTCATATTTCCGTATACAAAAATCTCAGTAGGAGATACGTTTAATAATAATGAAAGGAAAAATTTGACCGAAAATTTCAGTCTTAACCTAGCATGTCCAAACAAATAAATGAGATCGGAATTCGGTTAATTAGTTCACGTGGTGGGACGGAAAATTTCAATTGTGCATTCCCTTATGGTGCAATGCCTACTGGGAAGAGGTTGCAGTGTTTCTCTCTCCATAACTCCCTTTCTACGTTACTCCATGGCAAGTCGCAACAAATCTTTCGATACAACCAAGTTTTCTCTGACCAAATCGGAGTCAGATTTTGCGTCGTCGTTATCACCCACAATGGTGCACTGCAATCCAATATGCATAAATCAAAGGCCAATTTTTTCCCAAATATATGGAGGATCGACTAAGGATGGCATTCAAGAAGATGATGAAAAACTGAGAGCTATGTGCATGATTGATCGGTTATCGATTATTGATGCGGTTATCGATTACAAAGCATGATTTGTCGATTACCTGCAGAGTTAAGAGACTATTCATGATTTTTCGATATATGCAAAGTTAAGAGAGCACGCAGAGGTATCGGGGGATCTAGTTCGAGCACGCAGTGCTCTCGGAGAATTGAGCTCGGAAAATAAGATAGCTCTCGAAGAATTGAGCTTGGAAAATAATATAGCTCTGATCAATAAGAGGAATATATAATTGAGGAAATGGCGAGACAATTTCAACATCTGCACAAGCTTCCTCCATTGTTTCCCTAACTGCTCCTCCTGTTACAGATCATAGAAAACATTGTCGCAAAGCAGAATCATAAACCCCTTTGTAATTTAAGGAAAACACATCCTTAAGTGTTAAGTTTCGCTAAAAAATGAAAACCCCTAGGTTTATTCTGGAATTTGTTTGATATGACTGGTTCCAACTACAGCCTAAAACAAATTCATATTATGCACATTTTGTACAATATACTCTTTCTCTTCCCTCTTTGAAAGAAATACATTGTGGTTAACTTGACACAGATAAAGTTCTATAAAACTTCCTTTTAATGTTTCCAATACTGTTAACTATTTAAATTCTGAAATGGTTTTCATATTGGAAATTTAATACAGAAGTGGTGCTTATGTATATATACAGAATCCACCCAAAGTGTTTACAATATTTCTGTATTGATGGTTCTACTAATATTTTATTTTGGTTTGAGCATTTCACACCACCAAGAATTTTATGAGACCTAAGTTCTATCATATTCGGTATTGGTTATTAATAAACAATTCCTTCAGTTGTATTGTAATTATTGTTCCATATCCCATTTTATTTCACCAGAACTATTGTATACACTTTAAGTCATCGGTTTTTATAAATAGTTACATTTATGAATTACACTTGTACTAATCCATATTTATTTCTTAGAATAGTATTTGTGATTACAATGTGCTATAGATAATTTTGTATATTTTGATTCATAATTGGTCTGGAATTTTTATTTTATTTTCTTTTATTTTGACCTATCCCTGGGCCCTACTCAGGTATTCCAGTCCTCTTCAAATATAAAGCTACGACTTTTCTAGGCCACTGTTAACTAGTTTGGCCTAGAACTTTCCTTCTTCACCAGTTCCTTTATACCATAAATTATATTCAAACACATTTTCTCACAATAGATACTTATTCATATGCATGAGACATAAATTAGTTCATCATAAGTACTAAGTCATTACTTATCTTTGTTCAACTTCCCATTCCAGCCACAAAATTATTGTAACTACACAATACTTTGCATAGAATTCAAACTCAACTAATTTATTAGAGAGTTCAATAAATCTCTTTATTCAAAGTTCTACTTGTAACTAGTACAAGGTTCTGCAAGAAAATTCCATTCACTATTTTTGTATACATTTATTATTAAATACATCAATCTCTTTTGTTCTGAAATAAATTTTAACAATACAAAGTACTTATTTGTTAGTTTAGGCTGCCAGGAAAATCCATAGAGCATAAAGGCCACTCCTCCCAACCAATGAGATTGGCCTCCACAACAAATTCTCCCCTCGAGCCTTTTCAACTCCAGAACAATAGATGGATATTGACCTATCAAGGTATGTTCTCAGGCATAAAGAGCACTCAGTCTAGCCTAGAACTCACAGACTCCCGATTTTGTTTAGGGTTTCCAATGGCATCCTACCTCACCTTAACAACATCATGTTCAAGGTATTAGTCATTTTTTCTCCCTTAAATATTCCTTTGACTTTCTCTCCTACCTTCCTTGGCTTCTTTTCCCACTAAGATGTTTTATCTCTAGGGAGAGGAAGTAATTGTCCTCTAACTGTCTGGTAAATGAAAGTTTTTATCTAGGGTATTTTACCGTGAATTACATGGCTAGACATAAACCAACTTTTAAATAAAATTAAAATAAACTTTAAACATTTAAAATTTTCACCAGGCTTCCACACAACCCACATTTTACCAAGTTGCTGTAGTAAAATTATATTAAATATTTACTTCTTACTGAGGGGTGTTACAATTATGAAGATGGGGTCACAAAAATCCTAATTTAAAATTTGAAACAAAAAATGGCACCATCGTGATTATATCGTCAAGAGATTTATGGCGATATATTTTTTTTATCTCAATCTGATGCCCAAATCAAAAGAGATGGCCATTTAAAGATTAGCCTCTTAACTTTCTTGTCACATCAGCAACCCTCCACATAGCCCGTCAAGTGGCATGCATGGATCTTCCATGTCATATGTGGTGTTTTCCACATTAGTGTGTCAATTCCATCGTGCCAAAAAGCAAGAAGGGCGCAATTTTTTTTGGCACTAGACGAAAGGTGTGAGTCATGTTAGTTAACGGGCCTACTTTCATTGCGCCTGTTGTCAACTGTGCCCAAATACAACTAAACACATCTTGATGATGTCACATTGACATTATGTTGATGTCACTCTACCACATGTAATCTATTGAGGTTTCCATGTTTCATCCACAAATGGCCCCCTTGGCCACCCAAAATCACCATTTATGCCTACCACGTCTCATGTAGGCAACGGTTCCAAGTCAGCGCTCTCACCACGTCATCAATAAACATCATCCAAATTTACATGTGGAAATCCACGCGGCCATATCCGACCTACGTGGTTCTTTCCACCTCACCTTAATCCAAGGGTCCCATCGGGTCCTGGTCCTCCCCACAAAACAAAAAATTCATGCAATAAGAATTTCAGTGGTCACATGCTTAATCCTCCACCCTGCCTCCATGTTAGCGCACCTAGCACCATTGGAACAAGGTGCGACGGGAGCTCATGCCAAAATGGGGCACAACATGATGGAAAACTCTCTATCATGTGACAAACAACACTTTATCACACACTTTTCATCATATATCCCATACTTCAACATGTTTTGCCTAGTGATGGGTGTGAGATGATGGTAAATCCTAGACCAAGAGATAGGGAAAAGTCCTTTTAGCACTTTCTGTTATAGCGCTTACATGAAAAAAGTCACCACCGACTAATGGGGTGTGATGTGGGAGTAAGCATTAATTCTTAGATTAACACATAATCCACCTCTCGAATTTGTGATTAAGTAGTAAGAAGGGGAATTAACCAACTCTGTTAATGTCGGCTTAATATAGGTGTATTTGATATTTCAATGATATGATAGGTGTATTTGTTATTTAATATATTAATTAGTTCATTTTTAAGATCACCAAACATATTTATATTAATAACATTTGTTAGAATTTGTATTTCTAATCTTAAAAATTTCAAAGTATGATGTACATCTCAAAAATATACAGAAAATTTAATAATCTGAAAAATGTGACGTTGATGCCATCGACTGGAACCAGCATAGATCCATCTAACTCCGGATCTATCATGCGCGAGCGCATTCCTAAAACAGAGTATGACCCCGATGTGTAAGTATGTCGGAAGCCAAAAAAAATGTCGGCTTGAACAATAGCTTACATAAACATATAAATGAACAAATTTATTAAAAATAAATTTAAATGATATAAACTTAAAATATGAAGAATTTACTAACACTCAAAAAAAGAGATATGGTAAAGAAATAAAATATGGTAAATACGTAAAAATATAAATAAACCATAGGTATGGTAAATAAATAAAACCTCTTTTTATATTACTCAGGAGGTATGGTAAATAAATAAAAATATAAATAAACTAGAGGTATGGTAAATAAATAAAACCGATTTTTTTATTTACTCAATAAACCACTTTATATTTACAAAAACTCAAAAAAAAGTTTCATTTAGGTGAAGCCTATGGGACAAATTATTATTAATACCATGGGCCAAATACCACGGGACAAATTATTAATAATACCATGGGAAAATACCATGGGCCAAATAATATATTTATAAAATAGGTATGGTAAATAAGTAAATATAAAAGAGGTAAGGTAAATAAATAAAAATATATCAAATACGATTAGAAATCAAAATCTAATTATATATAAAGTATAAGGGTCAAATACCATGGACCAAATTATTATTAATACCATGCAAAAAAAACATTATTAACCCTAACATTAATATTAAAATATTAATATTATGAAATTTAATATGTTTAGATTAATAGAATATTAAATTTATTATATTGTAATATATATTAATATATCATGATATATGATAGAGGTGGAGAAATAGAGGGAGTGACAAGGGCGATATGGAGATAAATTGAAGGAGAAGGGAGAAGAGGAATGAAGAGAGAGAGAGTGAGAAGAGTGAGAGAGTTAGAGAAGGGTAATAGAGGGAGAGGGATACATAAAGATGGAGGTGGGAGAGAGATAAGGAGAGAGGGAAGGAGAAGGAGAGAGGATTGGAGGGTAGAGAGTGAGAGAGAGAGAGAAAGAAGGGGGAAGGGAGAGGGAGGTAGGAGAGAAAGGGAGAGAGAGAAAGGATGAGAGGTGGAGGAGAGAAGGAGGGATAGAGAGATGGAGCTGGAGGCGGAGCGAAGAAAGGAAGAAGAAATACATAGAGAGGGAGTGACAAGGGAGAGATGGAGAGAGAGTGTGTATGCTTATGGGTGGGATAAAGATACATAGGAGTGATGGAGACAAGGGGGAGAGAAGGAGAAAGGAGGAGTGATGGAGACAAGGGGGGAGAGAAGGATAAAGGGATAGAAATAGTAATATAGTTGGAGAGTGAGATAGAGTGATGGGGGAAGAGAGAGGATTGGAGGACAAAGAGAGAGAGAGAGAAGGAAAGAGAGCTGGGGGTTCAAATAGAAGGAGGTGAGAGAGGAATGATGAGAGAGAGGAAGAGAGTGATGGCGGAAGAGAGGATTGTAGGAGAGAGAGAGACAGAGAAAGAGAGAGATGGGGGAAGATAAAGGGAGGTAGGAGATAAAAGGGGAGAGAGGAAGGAAGAGGGAGGGGACTTGAAAGAGAGGAGGAGAGAGGGAGGGATAGAAATATGGATTTTGAGGGGGAGAGAGGGTGGGATTGAGATATGGAGAGAGAGAGAGATGGGGGAAGAGAAAGGGAGGTAGGAGAGAAAGGGAGAGAGAGGAAGGAAAGGAGAGAGGACTTGAAAGAGAGGAGGAGAGAGCGGAGGAGAGAGGGAGGGATAGAAATATGGATTTGGAGGGGGAGAGAGGGAGGGATTGAGAGATGGAGCTGGATGAGGAGAGAGGGAGGGAAGAATAAATACATGGAGAGTGAGTAGTGGAGAGAGAGGGGGAGTGACAAGGGAGAGATGAAGAGGGAGTGTGTATGTTTTGGTGTGAGATAAACAGACAAATAAGGAGATATGGGGAGAAGGGGGGAGAGAAGGAGAGAGAGAGACATATGGTAACAAAGTTGGAAGGTGAAGATAGAGAGAGAGGGGGGGGAGAGAAAGGAAGAGAGAGAGTGAAGAGAGGTAGGGAAAGAGATATGAAGATGGAGAGGGAGAGAAGGGGAGGTAAGAATAAAGACATAGAGGGTGAAAGGTGGAGAGAGAGAGAGAGAGGGAGTGATAAAGAAGATGGAGAGAGAGGGAGAAAGGGTAGCAGGAAGGAAGAGAGATAGAAGCAAGAGAGAGAGAGAGAGAAAGGGAGAGAGAGAGAGGAGGAGGAGGAGGGAGTGATAGATAGATAGATATATTGGAGAAAGAGAGTTTATGTTTTGGAGTTGATATAGAGAGATAGAGTGAGATATAGATATAGATGTAAGGTGAAGAGAAAAAAAGATAGATGGAGAGAAGGAGGGAGGGACAAGGAAATTTATAGATATGGAGTGAGAGAGAGTGTGTGTATGGTGGGGTGAGATAAAGAGAAAAAGAAGGAGAGATGGATGGATATATAGATATATATGGGGGAGAGAGGGAAGAAGGTTTCCTGTAGTAGATGCATTGATTTCAGTGTAGATGGTGATTTCTAATCCTATTTGATTTCTTGCACTAGATGAATTTATTTTGGTGTAGATGTTGATTTCGAATGATATTTGATTACTTACACTAGATGGATTGATTTTAATGTAGATGATTTCTAATCCTATTTGATTATTTGCACTAAATGCATTAATTTCAGTGTAGATGATGATTTCTAATCCTATTTGATTGATTTCACTCAATGCATTAATTTTAATGTAGATTTTGATTTTTGGTTATATTTGATTTCTTTCACTAGATGAATTGATTTCAATGTAGATTATTTTTAATCTTGTTTGATTGCTTGCACTGAATAGATTGATTTCAATGTATATGGTGATTTCTAATCCTATTTGATTGCTTTCACTAAATGCCTTGATTTCAGTGTAGATGGTGATTTCTAATCTTATTTGATTTCTTGCACTAGATGCATTAATTTCAATGTAGATGTTGATTTATAATTATATTTGATTGCTTGCACTAAATGTATTGATTTAAATGTAGATGATTTAACTAAATGCATTGATTTAAATGTAGATGATTTATAATCCTATTTGATTCCTTGCACTAAATGCATTTATTTCGGTGTAGATGGTGATTTCTAATCCTATTTGATTGCATGCACTAGATGCATTGATTTCAGTGTAAATGTTGGCTTTAAATCCTATTTTCCTACTTGCACTAGAATCATTTATTTGAGTGTAGATGTTGATTTCTAATCATATTTCATTACTTGCATTAGATGCATTGATTTTAGTGTAGATGTTGTTTTCTATTATTATTTGATTTCTTGCATTAATTGCATTGATTTCAGTGTATATGTTGATTTCTAATTTGATGTAATTGGATGTATGATGGTACATTAATTTTAAATTCATTGGATTAATAGTGTGTGTGTGTGCAATGATTTCAGTGTAAGCATAAAAAATTATTGACAATGTACATTGATTTTTGTGTTATAGTAATTCAACCTATTAATATTGGAGAGAAAGAGAGACAAGGTATGATGTTTACTACAACAGCTCGAGCTAAATATTTAAATGGTTTACAATTCCAATTGTCCATTTCAAATAATCAATATGAAAATATGACAAAACTAACATGGGTGAAAATAAGAATAGTAGAAGAAAATAGTTTGAAAGCGATCACAATGAATACTATTCGTAATTGACTACATTCTTATTATTCACAGTTTCTATCATTCAATATTATTACATTGTCACTTTGCATTCAAAATTTTATTTCATCATTAAAGTTATTTTACAATATTTATCATCTCAACAAAATGAGGTAACTAATCAAATTTAAAATTAAAATGACTCAATAAATCTCAGACATATTTAACATATTTAAAATGGTTATGTTAATATTAGATGTATTTACATATTATTGATAAAATTAAGCATATGTTCCTCATATTATCGATAGATTTTCCTTGGTCGCACACAACTGAAACCAGCCTAGATCCATCTTAACTCAGGATCTATCAAGCGCCGAGAGGGATCAAATCTCTCGAGGTGAAAACATTTCCTCAATTTTTGCACACAAAAAAGAGGTTTTCACCTCGAGAGATTTGATCCCTCTCGGCGCTTGATAGATCTGGAGTTAAGATGGATCTAAGCTGATTCGATCGATGTATCAGCGTCACATTTTGATTATTAAATTTTTAATATCTTTTTGAGATGTATATCATACTTTGAAATTTTTAAGATTAGAAGCCCACAAATTCTAACAAATGTTATTAATATAAATATATTTGGTGATCTTAAAATGAACTAATTAATATATTAAATAACAAATACACCTATCATATCATTGAAATATCAAATACACCTATATTAAGCCGACATTTATTAAACCTGCAATATTGTAAATTTACAATTAACTGCACCTAGTAACTGACGATCCTAACAGCAAATTAATTGTCAGTTCAAGGGATCCCACTGCATTGTCCAAAATAGGATTTCCAGATGACCGCACAATAAAAATGAAGGGCTTGACGAAAGATGAAAGTCGGAAGTTGTTTTGTCATCAATATTCTTTGCAAACACCTTTTTCCTTTTCCCCTTTTGCCAAAACTAACCTCATTTTCTATCCCTCTATTTCCCATGACAATCCATCATTTTCATGTTTTTCCCATTCCCCTTCATCAAAACCTCTTGACAGGGTTGAAAACCCCTTTTTTGCCTTATCAGAACCCTCAGATTCCCTTGAAAACCATTGAAAATTCATAAAAATCATATTTTAATGTATTATGGACTTAAGCCCCCTCGGGCTAAGTCTTTAGCTCCTATGCCCATATGCCCCATATGGCCCCGGCCACATATGCCCCATATGCCACATTTTTTCCCATATGCCCCACGGCCCCGCAATCGGGCGCCAAGCCATTTTTCAATTATTCCCGCCAAAGTTTAAAACCTTTGGTTATATATATAAAACCTCTGTTTATATTAATTTTCCGATGTTTTATTATTTTATTAAATTTTCCGCCGGTACAAGTTTTAAATCGTTTTGCACCGTCGATCTGATCTGAAGATCGGACGGTGCGGAGTCCGTCTCCCGGTGGTCCCCACATTCCACTAACCCATCCCAAAAACCGCGCGGTTTTCATCGAACCGCCTTTGGGCGACGGCAGTTTTTTCTCGATCGCCAGCAATTCCACTCATCGATTGACACGTGGCCTGGCCACTGTTCACAAAACCGCCATCCATCACGTGTTAACGTTCAGACAAGGATGCCGCGCGATATCGCCGTACGCAGTCCGATCTGAGGCCGCCCATCCGACGGCTATCGCTCACCAAAGTTGCCCGACAGTTAACCAGGCTACGACGCGTCATTCAATAATCTCCGCCGTCGATCTGAGTTGCAGATTGACGGTCCATATTTCGATCGCCTAGTCAACATTTTCCATTTTGACTTTCCATTTCCCGCTCCCGATCGTCGATCTCTGCGCGATCGACGGCTCAAATTTAAACGTTTCTTCCGCCTTCCCTTTGTTTCCTCGAATCAATCCCGACCGTCGGATGATGCCATCCAACGGCCATGCTTCCTCCACGTGCCTTCTGAAGCAGTAAACCTATATATGCAGGATTTTTTAATATTTGTTTGTATTTTGCAGGGTTTAAATGGTTTTTCTTGCCATTTCTGAAGAAAATTCGAAGGCAGAGGATGGCGATCCTCCTGCCTTCAATTCACCACAAAAAATCATCACAGGGATTAAATCCACATTTTCATCAATCATTCATGAAGCATTGATGCCACATAACCCTGCGCAGCCCTGCATACCAGCAAAAAACCATGAATAGAGCGCAATCAGAGAGTATCAGTGACGAAGACCAAAATTTATCAGAACAGAGGATTAAAGGACAAATTTTGCGGGGATTACGGCTAAGAATGTTTATCAAAAGCCTAATCCCCGATTTAAAACACAGTTTAAAGAAGATCTTAAGGGTTTTATCAACAGGAAAGTTTCCACCGCCACATCTGAGGCAAATTGATTCCTCCCAGCTACTGAAATGCCATCTGTGCCTCAAAGTATTCAATCAGGAGCTGAATTATTGATTAGGATTAGATATTTGTCTCAAAGCGCAGCCAAAGAGTAAATTCTGCCAACAAACTTAATGAAAAACATCTGCAGAGTTACTTCGACACCACACAGAGCCTCAAAGGTCAAAAAATCTCCCACTGAGCTTAATTCTTTATGTAAATCATTTAATACAGAGGATATGTATGTAAGTTTCTTCATTGAGCCCCTCAAAGGCCAAGAAGCCATTTAAGTCTGTATTAATTGTAATTGAGATCTTTTATCAGATCTCACCTCCTCATCCTTCTATATATACTTCTGCAGAAGATGAGTGAGGGGTTGGTTGTAGAACTTTGAAATATATTTGAGCTTAAACTTCTGATTGTAAATAGTGTTCACTGGCCCTTGGAGCTCTGCTTGTGATAGATTAGTTAGGCTGGATAGTGAAGATGATTGCTGAACTGAAACATTGGACCTGAGTACTGTAACTGGTTTGACATCAATAAACAAGTTGTTTCTTGGGATCCTGGTCTATATCACTGGTGAAGTGCCTCTTTCTTTGTTATTTGTTTTCCTTCTATGTATGTCATATTGTTCACTTTTATCTGATAAAGAACAGCATTTATAGAGTTAGGACCTATTGTATATCAGTAACCTTCTCTAACTAAAAAGCTTTATCTCAATGTTTTCTTCTAATTTGTTTGTTTAAGAATGATTTAATACAGTCTAAACAGTTAGGAATGTTGGAGTTCTCTCGTCCTACTGTTTGCTTTAAACATTGTTCTTGAAAGTTATTTTCCTTATTTTGCTTATTAAAGATGACTATGGAAGATATGGTGTGCCCTGGTCCTAGTTTTTCTCCAAAGGCAGATTCTGAAAGTTTCCCTTGGTGTTGACTGAAAGCAGAATAGGTTTAAAAGTACTTTATCTGATCTTAAGTTACACTTTGTTTCTCTTATGTGTTTTCATACTTTCTGAAGGTAATTATGTGGATTACCGGATTGTTTGTCAATTAAGCTGCTTTAATACAAACTTGCCCAAGAAAGTTTATGGTTAGCCCTGTTCTTGGTTGGTTTTAAACAGTTACTTAAGAGGTTTTTCTTGTTTGGACTGACTATAAATCCTTTGTGAAATTATTATCAGTTTCCACCATCTCCAACACTTTATTGTTTCCATTCCATCACTCTAATCTCAATAATCTTGTGATATAGATGACTTGCCCCTTGGATCACTCTTGATGTTGTTGCTCAATTAAAGCCCTGTTATGACTCCATAGCCCAATGGACTAAAAACCAGCGTTATATCTATCTTTTTAGCCTAATTGTTCCATTCACTTGCAACTTCTCACCTTTGAAACTCTTTGCATTTGGGACTTTCCACCTAAGATAACTACCTTGCTCAATCATCCAAAACAAAACAAACCCTTGGTCTTCAGCAATTCAGCTTCTCTAATATTATTACCCCCAAATTTCAAAGACAAAACTATCTTTGCACTTATCGAGAGATCCCTCCTGACCAAAGAAGCTAGATCCTAGAATCCCAAAGTTGGTTAACAATGCTGTTTCCAGCTTTAGTCTCACCAATATTTTAAAATTGCTGAATTCCTAACATATAATCCATTCAAAAACATAATCAAACGCTTTTAATGCCATCAAATTGGGCACAAGTCTCACAAATGTCCTCTCAAATAATGTGGTCCATATTCCCAGAAAAGGTACCAAAAAAATAGCTGCATGCAGTGGAAAAAGAAGTTGAATAAGTGTGACCTGGCTCTAATAGCTCAAGATCAGAAAAGTCAATGGTATATGGACAGTGGTTTCTCAAAGCATATGACTGGAGATCGAATCAAGTTTGTAACCTTTGATGAAAATAAATCTGGAAAGGTTACATTCGGAAATGATAAAGCAGGGAAAATCAAAAGAAAAGGCTCAATAAGTCTGAATAATGGAAGAGGAGAGGCTCAAGATGTACTATTTATGGAAGACCTGGGAAACCAATCTTGAAACAAGTTTTGGGGTCCTATGATTTGGCAGATTGGCATGACAAGTGACA
>JAXQQM020069516.1:0-117366 GCA_034641835.2 Pinus albicaulis | reverse complement strand
GTGAAGATGGCCGAATCGCCTGTGCCATAATTCACCCTCATCTCGACTCACCACTTCTTCTACTTTACCCACCATTGCAGCGCAACCATCTACCTCTAGCTTGTAGAGATTCTTAAATCGAATCCCTATCCTCTTGGTTTTACCCGTTGTTTTATGTCACAGGAAGGCTTTTCCATCACTGAAAACAACGTCATAACCTCTGTCCTCCAACATCGCGACTGATACCAAATTCTTCTTTAGACCTGGAACATGCATAACATCTTTCAACATAGATGGTTTACCTGACTCCCTCTCAAAGGTCATGGTACCAATGTCGGTCGCACTTTATCGTCCATCGTCACCCATCTCTATATGCATTTGGAGATCTTTCTCCTCCAAGTCACTGAAAATCCCCTTATCTCCCGTCATGTAGAAGGAAGCACCACTATCAAGATACCGCACCGATCCCACTGCGCTTGAAACCGAGCATGTGATAAAAGAGAAATCAAGTTAAAATTGTGAGGCAAGGGCCTCACCAGCTGCAGCTCTAGCAGCCTTCCTGTTCTTCTTTTTCTATGGGCAGTTAGTGGCGAGATACCCATGTTCGTGATAGTGAAAACACTTCACCTTGGACAAATCCAGCTTCTTTCCTTTAGCCTCTGATTTTGAATGGGATTTATTCCCCTTCCCTTTCCTTTCTTTGCAACGAAAGCACAATCCTCTTCATCATCATGCTTTGATGAAGAGCCATCTCTTGTGTTCCGTCTGAACTCCTCCTGCACTAGATCCGACCACATTCGTTCCCGATCCGACAGTTTTTCCCGTCCGTTGATAGAGTCTTGATAACTGTGCCAAATCTTAGGAAGTCCCAAGAGAGCCAAAATCACCAAATCATCATCAGCAACCATGATTCCCACACTCCCCATTTCATCCCGACATTGGACAAACTTTGTGAGATACTTAGGAATATTGTTGCCCTTCTCCATCTTGATCTTTCTGAGTTTATCCTTCAGTGCCAATTTCCTATGGTCGTTGTTGCTTTGGAAAAGATACTTCAAAGCCTTCCACATTGCAAATGGAGTGGCTTTCCCATGAAGGCTTGAGACAACATGGCCTCGCACACCTTCCAATAGAATCCTTCTCGTCTTCGCTACTTTCTTTTTCCAGGTGTCAAGAAATGCAACATCCGTTGAAGTGGGCTTAGGAACATCACTGTCGATGAATTCCTTCAAGCCATTATCTTCAAGCAACGCCTCCATCCTATCCTTCCATGCAATGTAGTTTGAGCTACCCTCGAGTGCATACTCTAACCGCAAACCATTGAAAGCCATTTTGATGTTTACTCAACTGTCGCACTAATAAAATCTTGCAGCAAATTCGAATTGTTTCCACCAACAAACTTAGCTACTGCTTCAATATTGCAATCTTCTTTGCTTCGATACCATGTATAAATTTTAATACAATTATTTATTGTCAAATTCTCCTGATCTAACAATCATATGCCACTGTTAAATACAGAATCCTTCTACTTAAATCTTTGCGGAAATTTAATCACCAATTGCAAACACATGAAGAAATATCAATCACACATAACACAAATTTTTTTACCGAGAAATCATAAAGCTAAAAACCCCACTATCATATATTATGTATATATAATGGATCATGAAACAATCTCATACAAAACTCTACTCCAAGAGCTCTCAGTACAATGTACAATCATCTCACACTGTCATACAAAAATTGGCATAAACATGCACCAATTTATTGCCTCCCAATAGCCTGCCTCCACTACACAATCCCTGCTGATCACAATCCCTGAATGAATTCGATCTTGCCTTTCCTTTACTGCACAATCCTCATTGGCATCACCAATGTGTGTTTGGTTGCAAATGTGCACCCACTATAGTCACAACTAATAGTCAAATTGTCCCTTTCACTTATCTCTCAACTAGGTCTCAACTAGATCTGATATGCATGTAGTTAACAATAGTAAATCTTCAGTGTGAGATCACTCCATGTGAATTAATTTAATATTTAATTCACTGATCTCTCACTAGTGTATCTTTAGTTACAACTAGCACAACTGAGTTTAACTCACTTAATTGAGTTAAACTACTTTACAACTCACATAACTACACATCCAACTCTGTTACAACTTTGTATCACTTGGTTACAACGAATTCCACTTGCATGTCCCACCAACCAACCTTAGAACTCGAAATTCCATCAGTCAACTGGTTTGCCACATCAGTTAACGGAAATCAAGTGCTTCAAGAGAATAGATTATTATTTATTGTCTAATTATTGTTAAGAGATATCAATAATTGACATGCATTCTATTTTTAGACATGTGATCGACGAACCGTCTTTGCACATGCATTATAAAAATAGATGCCCATCCATCCATATAATTTTCTCAACCATCTATAAATATATTACTACTAAAAATAGACTTTGATCCAAATTCCAAAAATAGACATATCACCTAAAAATAGCTTGTGGGCCCCACCTAGTGTGGGTGCTTAATTTTCACTAGGATCATCATCTTGTTGAATCTCAACAAAGCATGATGTATGATATTTGCTTCTAGGCCTTCAATGACTAGTTGTTTAATTGTATCCTTAATATAAAACCTTGAAACCTCATCTTCAGTTTGGTACTTGAAAGCACAATCATCCTCAATATGTAAGTCAAGGGGTGGTATAATTTCCTCTTGCTTAGGGGAAGGAAAATTTTCCAATAATTCTTTAGGGTCTCAGAAATTATATGACTGTATTTGAGAATTCAAAAGTTCAATACCAGTTTTGTGTCGTTCAACAACTGCCTCCAGAAAACATGTTTTAGCTTCGGGACTAAAATTTCTTGATTTCAAAAAAAGAAAGATAGCCTCTAAAAAATGTCTATCAAGTTGAAATTTTGATAAATGAATCCTGAATGCATTTAAAAATTCACAAGACAAAAGATCTGCCACAAACCTTTTCATCTTGTTCAACAGGAACTCTAGTCAACATGTTGTGGAGTCATCGTGAATGCTCAAAAGCCGGGTTCTTTGAACCATGGAGTCGCTAGGAGAATAATTCAGCCTTCTTGTGTCTGGTCACCATCCACCATCAGTAATCAGCTCTGAACTTTGATGTACTTTCTGAGGAAGATAAATTTCATCCCCAACGGAGTTGCCAGTATGTTAGCTCCCCATAAATTTCTGAAGGCTGAAGACATAACTACAGAGGGCCAACATCAAACCACTTTGGAGTCCAGGACCTAGCCTTCTTGGACTCAGAGAGGGCTCTCTCTGTTAGATATAACTTTGTTTATAGGGGGCATTTTAGGCTAGCTATTAGTGCATAGGGGTTGGTTTGAAAATACGTGGTTGAGGCAGCAGAAGAGGGCCATTGGGCTATGGAGTCAAACAGGTGTAAACAAATTCAAATGGATGAATAACTGATATCGGATGAAACCAAGCAAGCTAGCTGTGTCAATGGATCTTAACAGCTTGTGAAATAAAAAGGAGGAGGAGATTAAGGTTCAACGAGAATGCAAAGCAGACCGTCTCTGAATTCTACATTTCGGTCTCAGAGGAAAACATAAAGCACTGTTTCAAGACTGAGCAAGGCACCCCATGGTAATTACTACACAAAAATTTCTATCAGAGGTAAAGAAAAGAAAACAGTATGAGAAAACAGGAGAATAACAAATTACATAAGGGAAGCACTTCACCACAGATCATAACACAAGAATCTCGAAAACAACATCATCTTTCATTCATCCAACGAGAGTGTTTACAACCAGCTGAGTCTATTACAATGGTTTTTTCCCCTTCCGGGCCTCTTTCATACTGCTAATGCATGTAGTATTTATATAAAACTTAAGTCGGTTAATCTGTCTACTGCAATGATTACATTCAAGCAGAAATCGACGAGTGGAACCATGCAAGCGGTGATAAGACAAGTCTGGCCATGACAGTGGCCTTAACAATCCGTTATTTATTACAGAATAAGGAAGGAATTGCCTCTTGGGATCACAAAGAGGCTGTGATGGAATAAAATTTTGACAAGTGGAACCCTTTAGGCGGTGACAAGGTAACTCGGACCAAGATGGTGGTCATAGCATTCCGTTATTAATTACAGAGTGATCATAATCTGGTTTGAATGATGTTGAAGAGGCAATGACGACTCTGACATCTTGGCTCTGCCTTGGTGCAAAACGGTTGCTGAGCAGAGTGTGCTGGTTGTAATTTTGTTTCTAATTGCCTCTATCTCTTCTACACTTGTTATTGTTGCGGCAGAGCTTTGAAATGGACAACCCACTGCCTTCCTCTTGAAATGCATAGTAATGATTCAAAACTTTGGACATGCACAGTGTGGAATGGCTACGTGAGGCAATGGTGGTGAGACTGGCGTGGTGCAACGGTGGTGGTTTTGTTTAAAAAACAAAAAACGGTTTTCGGAGGTGGTGCAGACAATAAGTAGTATCGAAGAAAAAGGGGGGTGCGAATTAGCGGAGGCATGACACGTAGCAGGGATGGTGGTAAGGGATACCACCTGTTTCAGACCCCCCTCGCCCCCCGCATGGTTAAAGTTCGAAAGCTACGAGGAGTGCGAAATGAAATAAGGACCGTCGGATTGGGGGGGGGGGGGGGGGGGGAGGGGTGACTAGAGATGGAGGATAGGTGTTGGGCTTTTTAAAGGTGGGCGTGACATGATAAAGAGGTGGGCCCCAAAACACACATCGCAATCGCAAAGCGGAAGATTTTGTTTAAGAGCAGTGGAGGTGAGAGTTAAATCTTGCGATGTGTGAAGCAACGATGGTGGGAAGTGATGTGGCAAGGACGGAGATGGGGCCCATTCAATACCGCCCATCACAAAGTTTAGGGTTTTCGTTATGAGCAGCGAAGGTAAACCTTAGCACTTGCGGTATGCAATTTGCAATTAGCGAGAGGTGACGTGGCGATGGGTTGGGCTTGCCCGCAACCCGCAGATCGCAATGTTTTGTTAAGAGTGGAGGTAAGTTTTAAGACTTGCAAAGTGTGATATGCGATTGGGTCCCACCCATATCGCAAATTACAGAATTTATGGTTGATCGCACATCGCAAATTTTAGGCCTTATCGCAGGTCGCAACGAATAACTTATCGCGTCACAACTTGAACTAATTAACTTGCGATGTATTTAACGTGGAAACATAATAATCGTCGATGTGTGATGGGGCGATGGAGAAAAAGGGTAACGCGGTAGGGAAAGGCCCGAACCATAATATAAGGATTTCAAATCATCTAAGGCATGTAAAAGGGCAATATGAGTCCCACTATATCGCATTAACGGGGTTTAAGGTGGCAAATTGAGTTGCGAAAAGGTAAAGAGTGCGAATGCAAAAAGGGAAGCAGGGGTAAGGTTCTTTGCGGTTTATGATACGTATGATATATATGTATGTATCGAGTGGCCTAAAGTGGGGGGTGGAGCTGCGAATAGGATAAGTTAAAACGGGAAAATGATATGGCTATTAGTGGGTGGGCGGAGCTTGTTTTTTCAACTATAAAAATCAGATTTTAATAGTTAGAAAAGGGGTTTGAAAGGCATGAAGCGTAGAACTTTAGAAAATGGAAACATGAAGGGCATAGGAGGGTAAATGAAATGAAATGAGGGTAGGAATGAATTTTTTCTCACCATTACCTTATCAACAACACTGTCCTCTTTCCACTGAACTGAAAAGTCAGATTGATTCCTTTGATGTGCTAGATAGTCAGAATTTCCGTTCTTTTCCTGAAAATTAAATGACAACCATGGAATATTATTTTCAGTATGAAAGACTTTAGGAGTGATCAGCCACCTTGTCGTACCGTGAATTACAAGAGTCTAAAAGCTGGGATAAGAACTAATTCTCATGAGCTTCAGAGTGAGACCGAGTGGTGGTCTATTTCTAAGACTCCCTGGAACGATAGAATCTATCAGATTTGTGATACTAAGAAGGTGGAAGATGAAAAGCACTTCCTTTTAGACTGCCTGACTCTTACTCACATCTGCTCTCAATTCCCTAACATCTACACCACTTCCAATATTCTTGACCTTTTAAGCCAGTCCAGGTATAGCCGATCTTGGAGCGCTTATTTCCATTCTCTTTGATTATAGAAACAAGATTTTGAAGAATCAAACTTAGATTTTTTTGTTTTTTTTTCCTTTCTTGAAGTTTGATAGATCGCATTGGTTTTAGCAGATGTTAATCATCATTATTATTCTATTAATATATTAATATATTATTCTATTATTATTATTATTATTATTAATGAAATGTTTCTCTATATCAAATACATTAATATTTTTAATGTGGTTATACTAATTTCTACGTGAAGAAATTTAGTCATCTTACTAAAAAAAAAAACTAATTCCTAATTTTTTTCCTAAAACACCACTCAACTCAACGTGCTAATTCTTAACTATATTTAAAATGATTATTATATACTATAATCTATAATAATTTTAATATCAAATTTTGAAAAGATTATGGTATAGACGAAGTTACAAGTTATATTCCAACGTAGAACTTTAATTTTCCAGGTTTTTACTCGACTTTATTTAATGTTTCGGTTGTCGATCAAACAGATTTTGAGTTACTATCTAAACTTAAAAGTGAGAGAATTTCAAATTTCAATACTTTGAGAACGATCTGGTGTCCATGAATAATTTTTTTTTTTCAATCTTAATTTTGTAATATATTTTTTTTTGAAAGTTTTAAAATATTTTTATAATTATATATAATTTAAAATATTGTATAATTTAAAACAGAGTTATTTTCTAACTTGTAAAAAAGTTCAATTAAAAATAATAATTGATAATATATATTATAAATCTCTATATCTATATACTGTCTTTTCTCTGAAGATATTTTGATGATTATTTTATAGTTTATTTTAAATTTTGAATAATTTTAAATAATATAACGACTTTAAAAATCTAATTTAACCAAAAAAAATCTATATTTTCTCTTCTTTCCAAAACTAAAACTTAAATTTTTTATTTCAAAACTTATTTTTCCAAAATTAATAAATTCCAAAAACTTAATTTTTCAAAAATTTTATATAATAAATAAATCACTCTTATAAACTTACTAATATAGAATTTGTCAAAATAAAATAAAAAAATGAAATTTGTCCAAATAAAATAAAAAAATAAAATTGAAAAATAAAATTTCCCAATTTCCTTTATTTAGTTTTTAAAATACACATTATCTATATATATTTAAGCCTTAACCGATCCCTTCAACAAAGCCATCCCTTCACAAAGCGAAAGCATACCGTGGACGACTGAATCGAATTTCATCGAATCATTGGCCATTCGAATGGTATTGATGAATTTCCAAAAATTTTAGCCCCATTCAAGGGGATTCAAGTAAATTTGTTTCAAGTATAATTTAAAACACTTTAAATTTTAATATTTATTTTGATCAATTTTACTCAAATTTGTACCATTTAAATATTTTACATTTTTTTAAACATTACATTATTTATACATTTTTTAGCCTTTGTCGATTGATGTGTGAATGGCCTCTACTTTCGAATCCAAGTTAAACGTCACGATAAATATTACTCAAGATAGTTACCATTTCGCATCTAGAATATGTAGAAATTACAATTAGTGATTAGTGATAGAGTGTAATTTAAAGTAATAATTACAATTAGTGATTAGTGATTAGGAAAACATAAAGTATTGTTCCAAGATTGAGCATGGAGTATGGTAGTTCATGGTGAATCTTACACAATTTTTTATATCCGCAGTAAAGAAAAGAAAACAATATGAGAAAATAGGAGAATGACAAATTACATAAGGGAATCACTTCACCACATATCATAACACAAGAATTTGGAAAACAACATCATTTTTCATTCATCCAACGAGAGTGTTTACAACCAGTTGAGTCTATTACAATGGTTTTTTCCCCTTCCGGGCCTCTTTCATACTGCTAATGCATGCAGTGTTTATATAAAACTTAAGTCGGTTAATCCATCTACTGCAGTGATTACATTCAAGCAGAACTCGACAAGTAGAACCATGCAGGCGGTGATAAGATAAGTATGGCCGTGACAGTGGCCTTAGCAGAGCATTATTTATTATAGAATAAGGAATTAATTGCCTCTTGGGATCACAAAGAGGTTGCGATGGAATAAAAATTTGACAAGTGTAACCCTGCAGGCAGTGACAAGATAACTCGGACCAAGATTGTGGTTGTAGTAGTCCGTTATTAATTGCAGATTGATCATAATCTAGTTTGAATGATGTTGAAGAGGCAATGACAGCTCTAACATCTTGGCTCTGCCTTGGTGCGAAACGGTTGCTGAGTAGAGTGTTCTAGTTGTAATTATGTTTCTAACTGGCTCTGTCTCTTCTGCGCCGGTTATTGTTGTGGCGGAGCTTTGAAATGGAAAACCCACTGCCTTCCTCTTGAAATGCACAGTAATGATTCAAAACTTTGGACATGCACAGTGTGGAATGGCTACATGAGGCAATGGTGGCGAGAGTGGTGTGGCATGGCGGTGGTGGTTTCGTTTGAATAGCAAAAAACCGTTTTTGGAGGGGGTGCGGGCAGTGAGTGGTATCGGAGAAAAAGGTGGGTGCAAATTTAGCGGAGGCTCGTCACGTAATGGGGATGGTGGTAAGGGATACCACCCGTTTTGGACCCCCCCATGGTTAAAGTTCGAAAGCTGCGGGGACTGAAAAATGAAATAAGGGCAATCGGATGAGGGGGGGTGGTGGGGGTGAGTGGAGATGGCGGATAGGTGCGGGGATTTTTAAAGGTGGGCGTGACGTGGCAAGGAGGTGGGCCCCAAAAATCACATTGCAATCACAAAGCGGAAGCTTTTGTTTAAGAGTGGCGGAGGTGAGAGTTAAATCTTGCGATGTGTGAAGCAACGATGGCAGGAAGTTATGTGGCAAGGACGAAGATAGGGCCCATTCAATACCACCCATCGCAAAGTTCAAGGTTTTTGTTATGAGCGGCGGAGGTAAACCTTAACAGTTGCGGTATGCGATTTTCGATGAGCGGGAGGT
Source organism: Pinus albicaulis (assembly GCA_034641835.2). Classification (NCBI taxonomy): domain Eukaryota; kingdom Viridiplantae; phylum Streptophyta; class Pinopsida; order Pinales; family Pinaceae; genus Pinus; species Pinus albicaulis. The sequence continues at coordinate 108,348 of JAXQQM020069516.1, read as the reverse complement.
GACATGGCGATGGGGTGGGCCTGCCCGCAGCCCGCAGATTGCAATGTTTTGTTAAGAGCGGGAGGTAAGTTTTAAGACTTTCGAGGTGCAATATGCGATTGGGTCCCACCCATATCGCAAATCATAGGATTTATGGTTGATCGCACATCGCAACTTTTAGGCCTTATCGCAGGCTGCAGTGAATAACTTATCGTGTCGCAACTTGAACTAATTAACTTGCGATGTCTTTAACATGCAAACATAAAAATCGTTGATGTGTGATGGGGCGAAGTAGAATAAGGGTAATGCGGCGAGGAAAGGCCTGAACCATAATATAAGGATTTCAAAGCATTTAGGGCATGTAAAAGGGCAATATGAGTCCCACTATATTGCATCGGTGAGGTTTTAAGGTGGGAAACTGAGCTACGAAAAGGTAAAGAGTGTGAATGCGAAAAGGTAAGGAGGGGGTAATTTTCTTTGCGGTTTATGATACGTATGATATATATGTATGTATCGAGCGGCCTAAAGTGGGGGCGGACCTATGCATAGGATAAGTTAAAATGGGAAAATGATATGGTTATTAGTGGGTGGGCAGAGCTTGTTTTTTCAACTATAAAAATCAGAGTTTAATAGTTAAAAAAGGGGTTTGAAAGGCATGAAGCGTAGAACTTTAGAAAATGGAAACATGAAGGGCAGAGGAGGGTAAATGAAATGAAATGAGGGTAGGAATGAATTTTTGCTCACCATTACCTTATCAGCAACACTGTCCTCTTTCCACTGAACTCAAAAGGAAGATTGATTCCTTTGATGTGCTAGATAGTCAGGATTTCCCTTCATTTCCTGAAAATTAAATGAAAACCATGGAATATTATTTTCAGTATGTAAGACCTGAGGAATGATCAGTCACCTTGTGATAGTGTGAATTACAGGAGTCTAACAGTGGCTCCAGCTGGGGATGGCAGCTCCTTTAGGAGGTTTTAAGAACACCGTATACTAGTGGCCTGATCCAAAATCCGCAACCGAATCTACTACAAAACCTCTGTGGCTTACAATCTTCAGGCTGAAATCAACACTCTCTGTAAAATGAAGTCTTGAATATGCTTGCACTCAAAACTAGAAAGCAATATGAAACTGAGACTGTAAAAATGCCCAAAGCACTGAGCTTATTTGCACACCTACCTACCCTACCCTACTAAAATTTTTTGCTGCTCTAAATGATACAATAATTCCAGTGAAGCGAGTCAAGTAGCAACTGAAACAAATGGACAACTTGATTGTTTGTCAGGGAAATCAAAAGTATAACTTGATTATGAGTCCTCATAACCAAAGTTATAATATGAAATGACAACTTTTGATGTATCTGATCCTTATAGAGAGTACATGTTTGAAAATTGTTGCGATTCAATAAGATGATGAGCTTAGTGAAAAGAGTCGCCTTCACTAAGTGGGCCCGCAGGCTATTTTTGGCGCAAGTCTATTTTTAGACTAAACATTTACTGAACATGGTGATCATGTTCAGATTGCGGGATGCTATTTTGTGGATGGTTGGTCAAGTTGGAAAAATAGATGAAATTATATTTTTTTTTTTTTTTTTAGAATATTGGGCGAAGTCTATTTATAGATCGTCAATCTAAAAATAGAAGTGTCGATTATTATTAGCTCTTAATAATAATCCGACAATAAACAACAACTTATTCTCTTGGAGCACTTTGTTTCAGTGCATAGATTTGGAAAATCAGTGGACTGAGGGAATTACGCAATTCCCAAGGGCAACTGGTGGTTCATGCATGGAGGACTCAGTTAGAACTAAAGTGGCAAAGTTATGACAGAGTTGGAAGACTAGTTCATGGAGTTGTATTCAGTTTAACTCAGTTAGACTCAGTTGAGCTAGTTGTATCTAGTCTAACTAAATGATACACTAGTGAGAGTGGAGTGAATTAATTAGTTAATTAATTCACATATAATAACTCATTAATCAAATAAACAATACAGCAGTTAACTGCAGTGCATGTCAGTTCCAGTGGAGACCCAATGGAGAGATAGGTGAAAGGGCAAGATGGACTATCTGTTGTGACTATAGTGATGCATTGATTGCATCACACACACATTGGATTTTCCAATGAGGATTGCTCAGTCAAGGCAAGGGTAATTCGAATTCATTCAGAGCTATTCTTCAACAGGGATTGCGCAGTGGAGGCAGACTAGCAGGAGGGCAAAGATTGGTGCATGGATTTGCAGATTTTTCGTGATTAGTGTGTGACGATTGATTGTAGTGAGAGCTTGATGTACTAAGCTTTGTATGAGATTGTTACATGATCTCCATGATACATAATATATGATAGTTGGGGTTTTCAGCTTTAGGCTTTCCCGTTAAACAACTGTGTTATGTGCGATTGTTTTTATTTATGCTTCACATGTGTGTGCAATTAGTTTTCCGCAAAAGATTAACAGTGGAATGATTCTGTATTTTGCAATAAGTTAAATATTGTGAGATCAGGTGAATCTGGATGAATGCATGCTTAGTGTATACTAATTTCTACATGGTATCAGAGCATTGTTAATTCTTGAAGATTGCAATTGTGAAGAATTGGTGAGTTTGTGCTAGTGGACAATTCGAATTTGCTACAGAATATTCTTGGTGCAGAAGTTCAGTATACATTGAAATGTCTTTCAATGGGTTGTGATTGGAGTATGCCCTTGATGGGAGCTTGAATTACATAGCCTGGAAGGATAGGATGGAGCTGGTTTTGGAGGATAATGGACTGAAGGAGTTCATCAATAGCGATGTTTCTAAGCCGGGATCTAGAGATGTTGCATTACTTAACGCATGGCAAAAGAAGACAGCAAAGACAAGAATAATTCTGTTGGAAGGTGTGAAGGACCATATTGTGTCAAGCCTTCATGGGAAAGCCACTCCATTCTCAATGTGGAAGGCTTTGACAGATTTGTTCCAAAGCAAAAGCGACCAGAGGAAGTTGGCGCTTAAAGACAAGCTCAGAAAAATAAAAATGGAGAAGGGCGACAGTATTCCAAAATACCTCACGAAGTTTGTCCACTACAAGGATGAACTGGGAAGTGTGGGGTTTACTGTTGATGATGAAGATTTGGTGAGCTTGGCTCTCCTTGGGCTTCCAAAGAGTTGGCATAGCTATGAAGACTCTGTCAATGAATGGGAGAAACTGCCGGGATGGGAGCGACTTTGGTCGGATCTTGTGCAGGAGGAGATAAGGCAGGGTACCAGGGATGGTTCTTCATCGAGGAATGAAGATGAATAAAATTGCGCTTTGGCTGCCAAAGCAAGGAAAGGGAAGGGGAAGAAATTTCCTTCAAAATATGATGCTAAAGGCAAGAAGTAGGATTTTTCCAAAGTGAAGTGTTTTCACTGTCACGAACATGGGAATTTCGCCACTAACTTCCCACAGAAGAAGAAGAACAAGAAGGTTGCTGGAGCTGCAGTTGGAGAGGCCTTAGCCTCAAAATTTTAACTTTATTTCTCTTTGATCGCATGCTTGGTTTCAAGCGCAATAAGATCGACGTGGTATCTTGATAGTGGTGCGTCTTTCCATATGACGGGAGAGAAGGAGTTGTTTAGTGACTTGAAGGAGAAGGACCTCCAGATGCATATAGAGATGGGAAATGATGCTCGATACAGTGCGACTGGCATTGGGACCATTACCTTTGAGAGGGAGTCCGGTAATCCATTCTTGTTGAAGGATGTTATGCATGTTGCAGGTCTGAAGAAGAACTTGGTCTCAGTTGCAATGCTGGAAGACAAAGGTTATGATTTTGTTTTCAGTGAGGGAAAAGCCTTACTTTGACATAAAACAATGGGTCAAACCAAGAAGATAGGGGTTCAAATTAAGAATCTCTACAAGCTAGAGGTAGATGGCTGCGCTGCAATGGTGGGTAAAGCAGAAGAAGTGGTGAGCCGAGATGAGGGCGAATTATGGCACAGGAGATTGGGCCATCTTCACAATGGCACTTTGAAGATTTTGCAGCAAATTTCTACTGGAATTCCCAAGGGTACTCTTGTGCAATCAGATCAGTGCAAGGGATGTACTATGGGTAAGTTTCTAAAGACCACCTTTCATGAGAAGGAGAACAGTGCTTCGGTGATCCTGAAGAGAATTCACATAGACGTGTGTGGACCTTTCTTGATTGCTTCAACAAAAAAACACAAGTATTATGTTATATTTGTTGATGACTATTCTCATAGATGCTGGATCTTCTTCATGCAGAAGAAGAGTGAAACGTTCTCAAAGTTCCGTGAGTTCAAAGCATTGGTGGAGAAGGAGTCGGGGAAGCAAGTGAAAGCTCTACAAAGCGATAATGGTGGTGAATACATCTCGGGCGAATTCAAAGACTTCTGTAGCAAAGAAGGAATTTGAAGAGTACTCATAGCGCCTTATAACCCACAACAGAACGATCGTGGGTGTTGCACGAGCGATGTTGCATGACCAAGGCCTACCGATGCACTTGTGGGTGGAAGCATGCAACACAACGGTTTATGTGCAAAACCGTTGTCCTCATAGAGTACTGGCATGAGTACACCGAAGATTTCTTGCAGTAAGAGGCTGATATTTCTCATTTGAAGATTTTTTTTTGGCTCATCTGTTTACATTCATGTGACAAGGATGCAGGGGAAGAAGGCAGGAGCCACATTTTCACGAAGTTGTGATATTTGTGGGGTACACAAAAACACCCCATAATTATTGTGTGTGTTTTCCAAACAGTTGAATGACTGTAGTGCGACGGGATATAAAATTCAATGAGGTGAAAGCCATGAAGTTGTCGCTTGAGAGGGAGCTACACTTGCATGTAGAGGAGGAACTTCTTGTTCCCAAAGATGAGCCTCTAGATGTGGATCAGCCACAGGAGGAGATTCATGGAGTGAAGGAGTCCACTCATGCAGAACCAAACATCAGACAAGGCAGAAAGCGTACCACAGAAGTTGAGAGACTGAAGCCTTGATGTGGCACAAAATGTAGGAGTCCCTACATCACAACGCAGACATAGAAAATCACCTAACCGATATGTTGGATACATGGCTCTTATGAGAAAGTGTATTGTGATAGAGCCATCTTCTTTTGAAGAAGCGGCACAGGAGCCCACATGGGTAGATGACATGGTGGAGGAGTATGACTCCATTGTTAGAAACAGTGCTTGGGATATTGTTCCAAGGCTGGTGGGAAAATAAGTTGTAGGATCAAGATGGATCTATAAGGTAAAGCAAGTTGCTGATGGGAGCGTCAAGAAGTATAAGGAAATATTTTTTGCCTGGGGCTTCTCACAGATCGAGGGGATCGACTATGAAGAAACCTTTGCACTTGTCACACAATATTGTTCCATACTGACCATCCTTTCTCTCTAAGCACAGATGGGTTAGCAGATTCATCAGATGGATGTGAAGAGTGCGTTCCTTAATGGGATCATTGAGGAAGAGGTGTACATTGAGCAGTCAGAAGGATTTGAGATCTTCAGCAGCGAGTTGCATGTGTGCAGGATCAAAAGAGCGTTGTATGGGCTGAAACAAGCACCACGTGCTTGGTACACTCGAACTGACAACTATTTCATTGGACTTGGCTTCACCAAGAGTGAGGCGGATGCAAAATTGTACCAAATTGTGGTGGAGGGGTAAGCTTTTAATCATTTTTCTTTATGTTGATGATTTAATACTAACGGGTGATGAGCATTTGATACACTCATGCAAGGCAGATCTTGCAAAGGAGTTTGAGATGAAGGATTTGGGCCTCCTTCATTATTTCCTTGGATTGGAAATATGGCAGCGGGAAGGTGAACTGTTTGTGTCTCAAGGAAAGTATGCCCAAGAGATGCTGGAGAAGTTTCACATGCAAGGCTGCAAGCCTATTGATACTCCTCTTCCAGGAAATTGGAGGAAAGAGGATGCTACATCGGTAGAGGTAGTGGATGCCACTGTTTATCGACAGTTGGTGGGTTTGCTCATGTATTTAGTTAATACAAGACCGGACATATGATATGCGGTGAACTAGCTTTCCCAAGCGATGGTTAAGCCTACCAAGCTCTTTTGGAAGGCAGGCAAGCATGTCCTGAGATATCTCAGGGGCACATTTGAGTATGGTTTATGGTACATAAAGACGGATGAGGTGAAGTTGCATGGATTCACGGATGCAGATTGGGCAGGCAGTCCAACAGATAGAAAGAGCACATCAGGAGGGATTTTCAGTATCGGATCTACGACAGTTTCTTGGTATAGCAGGAAACAAAGATCCATGGCACTCAGTTTAGTGGAAGTAGAATGCATGGTATCAAGTCAAGCTGTATGTGAGGCTATCTAGATGAGGAAGATCCTGGTCAGTTTGTTCGGTTCACATTTAGATCCTACAGTGATACATTGTGATAATCAAAATTGCATTAAACTCTCGGTTAATCCTATGTTTCATGATAGATCTAAACATATTGATATCCAGTATCATCATATTAGAGATTGTGTGCAGCAGAAGATCATGTTGGTTCAGTACATTCCCATGGAGGATCAGGATGCAGATATTCTGACGAAGGCGCTCACTAGGAGCAAATTCGAATACCATAGAGGCAGGATCGGGGTGAAGGATAATCCCTATCTTGTTGAGAGGGAGTGTTGAGATTCAACAAGATGATAAGCTTGGTGAAAAGAGTTGTCTTCACTAAGTGGGCCCGCAGGATATTTTTGGCGCAAGTCTATTTTTAGACATGGTGATCATATTTTAGAAGTTGCAGGGTGCTATTTGTGGATGGTTGGTCAAGTTGGAAAATAGATGAAATTCTATTTTTAGAATATTTTATGAAGTCTATTTATAGATCGTCGATCTAAAAATAGAAGTGTCGATTATTATTAGCTCTTAATAATAATTCGACAATAAACAACAAATTATTCTCTTGGAGCACTTTGTTTCAGTGCACAGATTTGGCAAATCAGTGGGCTGAGGGAATTATGCAATTCCCAAGGGCAACTGGTGGTTCATTCATGGAGGACTCAGTTAGAACTGAAGTGGCAAAGTTATGACAGAGTTGGAATAGTAGTTCATGGAGTTGTATTCAGTTTAACTCAGCTAGACTCAGTTGAGCTAGTTGTATCTAGTCTAACTGAATGATACACTAGTGAGAGTGGAGTGAACTAATTAGTTAATTAATTCACAAATAATAACTCATTAATCAACTAAACAATACAGTAGTTAATAAAGTGCATGTCAGTTCCAGTGGAGACCCAGTGGAGAGATAGGTGAAAGGGCAAGATGGACTATCTGTTGTGACTATAGTGATGCATTGATTGCATCACACACAAATTGGAGTTTCCAATGAGGATTGCGCATTCAAGGCAAGGGTAATTCGAATTCATTCAGAGCTATTCTTCAGTAGGGATTGCGCAATGGAGGTAGGCTAGCAAGAGGGCAAAGATCGGTGCATGGATTTGCAGATTTTTCCTGATTAGTGTGTGACGATTGATTGTACTGAGAGCTTGATGTACTAAGATTTGTATGCTATTGTTACATGATCTTCATGATACATAATATATGATAGTTGGGGTTTTCAGCTTCAGGCTTTCTCGTTAAACAATTGTGTTATGTGCGATTGTTTTTATTTATGCTTCACATGTGTTTGCAATTATTTTTCCGCAAAAGATTAACAGTGGAATGATTATGTATTTTGCAAGAAGTTAAATATTGTGAGATCAGGGGAATCTGGATGTCTGCATGCTTAGTGTATACTAATTTCTACAAAAAATTGAGCTAAAAATATCCTCCATATAATCTACTACAGGATCAATAAAATCATGATGTATGATATTTGCTTCTAGGCCTTCAATGACTAGTTGGTCAGTTGTATCCTTAATATAAAACCTTGAAACCTCATCTTCAGTTTGGTACTTGAAAGCACAATCATCCTCAATATATAAGTCAAGAGGTAGTACAATTTCCTCTTGCTTAGGGGAAGGAAGATTTTCCAAGAATTCTTTAGGGTTTTGGAAATTATATGACTGGATTTGAGAACTCAAAAGTTCAATACAAGTTTTGTTTCGTTCAACAACTACCTCCAAAAAGCATGTTTTAGATTCAGGACTAAATTTGATTGATTTCAAAATAAGAAAGACAACCTCTAGAAAATCTCCATCAAGCTGAAATTCTGATAACTGAATCCTAAATGCATTTAAAACTTCATAAGATAAAAGATCTACCACAAACCTTGTCATCTTGTTCAGCGAGATCTAGTCAGCATGTTGTGGAGTCACCATGAATGCTCAAAAGTCGGGTTCTTTGAATCATGGAGTCACCAGAGAATAATTTAGCTCTCTTGTGTCCGGGTCACCGTCCACCACCGCACCGCCCCGAACTTTGATGTACTTTCGAGGAAGATAAATTTCATCCCTACGGAGTCGCCGCATGTTAGCTCCCCGTAATCTCTGTATTATCACATTTAAACACGAGGGCCAACATCAAACTGCTTTGGAGTCCAGAACCTAGCCTTCCAGGACTTAGAGAGGGCTCTCTCTGTTAGATATAGCTTTGTTTATAGGGGGAATTTTAAGCTAGCTATTAGTGCATAGGGGTTGGTTTGAAAATATGTGGTTGAGGCAGCATAAGAGGGCCATTGGGCTATGGAGTCAAATAGGTGTAAAAAAATTCAAATGGATGAATAAATGATATCAGGTGCAACCAGGAAAGCTAGCCGTGTCAATGGATCTTAACATCTTGTGAAATGGAAAGGAGGAGGAGATTAAGGTTCAACGAGAATGCAAAGAAGACCGTATATGAATTCTGTATTCTGGTCTCAAAGGAAAACAAAAAGTATTGTTTCAAGACTTAGCAGGGTACCCCGTGATAAATCCTACACAAAAAATTCTATCCGCAGTAAAGAAAAGAAAACAGTATGAGAAAACAGGAGAATGACAAATTACATAAGGGAAACACTTCACCACAGACCATAACACAATAATCTGGAAAATAACATCATATTTCATTCATCCAACGAGAGTTTTTACAACCAATTGATTCTATTACAATGGTTTTTTCCCCTTCTGGGCCTCTTTCATACTGCTAATGCATGTAATATTTATATAAAACTTAAGTCGGTTAATCTGTCTACTGCAGTGATTACATTCAAGTGGAACTCGCCAAGTGGAACCATGCAAGTGGTGATAAGATAAGCCTGGCCATGACAGTGGCCTTAACTGTCCATTATTTATTATAGAATAAGGAAGGAATTGCCTCTTGGTATCACAAAGAGGCTGTGATGGAATAAAACTTTGACAAGTGTAACCCTATAGGCGGTGACAAGTTAACTCGGACCAAGATGGTGGTTGTAGTAGTCCGTTATTAATTGCAGAGTGATCATAATCTGGTTTGAATGATGCCGAAGAGGCAATGACGGCTCTGACATCTTGGCTCTGCCTTGGTGCGAAACAGTTGTTGAGCAAAGTGTGCTGGTTGTAATTATGTTTCTAACTACCTTTGTCTCTTTTGCGCCAGTTATTGTTGCGGTGGAGCTTTGAAACAGACAACCCACTGCCTTCCTCTTGAAATACACAGTAATGATTCAAAACTTTGGACGGGCACGGTGTGGAATGGCTATGTGATGAAATGGTGGCGAGAGTGGCGTGGCACAATGGTGGTGGTTTTGTTTGAACAATAAAAAACGGATTTTGGAGGGGGTGCAGACAATAAGTGGTATCGGAGAAAAATGGGGGTGCGAATTAGCGAAGACGCGACATGTAGTGGGGATGGTGGTAAGGGATACCACTCGTTTCAGCCCCCTCCTCTCCACCCTCCCCCCCCCATGGTTAAAGTTCGAAAGTTGCGGGGAGTGCGAAATGAAATAAGGATCGTCAGATGAGGGGGGGTGGGGGCAGTCGAGATGGAGGATAGGTGTGGGGCTTTTTAAAGGTGGGCGTGACGTGGAAAGGAGGTGGGCCCAAAAACTCACATCGCAATCGCAAAGCAGAAGCTTTTGTTTAAGAGCAGCGGAGGTGAGAGTTAAATCTTGCAATGTTCAAAGCAGTGATGGCGGGAAGTGACGTGGCAAGGATGGAGATAGGGCCCATTCAATACCACCCATCGCAAAGTTTAAGGTTTTTGTTATGAGCGGCAGAGGTAAACCTTAACACTTGTGGTATGCGATTTGTGATGAGAGGGAGGTGACGTGGCGATGGGGTGGGCCCACCCGCAGCTCGTAGATTGCAATGTTTTGTTAACAACGGGAGGTAAGTTTTAAGACTTGCGAAGTGCGATATGCGATTGGGTCCCACCCATATCGCAAATCGCAGGATTTATGGTTGATCACACATCGCAACTTTTAGGGCTTATCGTAGGCCGCAGTAAATAACTCATCGTGTCGCAACTTCAACTAATTAACTTGCGATGTCTTTAACATGCAAACATAAAAATTGTCGATGTGCGATGGGGCGGTGGAGAAAAAGGGTAATACGGAGGGAAAAGGCCCGAACCATAATGTAAGGATTTCAAATCATTTAGGGTGTGTAAAAGGGCAATATGAGTCCCACTATATTGCATCGACGAGGTTTTAAGGTGGAAAACTGAGCTGCGAAAAGATAAAGAGTGCGAATGTGAAATGGTAAGGAAGGGGTAAGGTGCTTTGTGGTTTATGATACGTATGATATGTATGTATGTATTGAGCGGCCTAAAGTGGGGGGCAGAGTTGCGAATAGGATAAGTTAAAACGGGAAAATGTTACGGCTATTAGTGGGTGGGCGGAGCTGCGAATAGGATAAGTTAAAATGGGAAAATGTTATGGCTATTAGTGGGTGGGCGGAGCTTATTTTTTCAACTATAAAAATTAGATTTTAATAGCTAAAAAAGGGGTTTGAAAGGCATGAAGCGTAGAACTTTAGAAAATGGAAACAAGAAGGGTAGAGGAGGGTAAATGAAATGAAACGAGGGTAGGAATGGAGTTTTGCTCACCATTACCTTATCAGCAACACTATCCTGTTTCCGCTTAATTGAAAAGGCAGATTGATTCCTTTGATGTGCTAGATAGTCAGGATTTCCCTTCTTTTCCTGAAAATTAAATGACAACCATGGAATATTATTTTCAGTATGAAAGACCTGAGGAATGATCAGTCACCTTGTGATACTATGAATTATAGGAGGCTAACAGCTAGGATAAGAACTAATTCTCATGATCTTCGGAGTGAGACCGGGCGGTGGTCTATTTCCAAGACTCCTTGGAACGATAAAATCTATTAAATTTGTGATACTAAGCAGGTGGAAGATGAAAATCACTTCATTTTAGACTGCCCGACCCTTACTCACACCCGCTCTCAATTCCCTAACATCTACACCACTTCCAATATTCTTGACATTTTAAGTCAACCCAGTTATAGCTGATCTTGGAGCGCTTATTTCCCTTCTCTTTGATCATAGAAGCAAGATTTTGAAAAATCAAACTTACATTTTTTTTTTTGTCTTTCTTGAAGTTTGATAAGCCACATTGGTCTTAGCGAATACTAATCATCATCATCATCATTACTATTCTATTAATATATTATTATGTTATTCTATTATTATTCTATTAATATATTTATTATTATATTATTATTATTATTATTATTTTCAATAGTAAGTATAAATGAATTGTTTTTTAATATAATTAATATAGTTGTGCTAATTTATACAGGAAGAAATTTAATTACTTCCTTAAAAAACTAATTCTAATTGAAAAAATCTGGCCTAAAACAACACTGAACGTACAATTCTTAACTATATTTAAAATGATGATTATATGCTAGAATCTATTATAATTTTAATACCAAATTTTGAAAAGATTATGGTATAGATGAAGTTACAGTTATATTACAACATAGAACTTTAATTTCCAGGTTTTTACTCTACTCTATTTAATGTTTTGGTTTTGGTTGTCGATCAAACAAATTTTGAAATACTATCTAAACTTAAAAGTGAGAGAATTTCAAATTTCAATACTTTGAGAACGATCTGGTGTGCCTGAATAATTTTTATTTTCAATCTTAATTTTGATAGTTTTAAAATATTTTTTAAATATATATAATTTAAAATATTGTATAATTTAAAAGAAAGTTATTTTTAAACTTATAGAAAAAATTCAATTAAAAAAAGTTGATAATATATATTTTAAATATATATATATATATTTTCTTTTTTTAAGATATTTTGATGGTATTTTTTATAAGTTATTTGAAATTTTGAATAATTTTTGAATAATTTTAAATAATATAATAGTTTTAAAAATCTAATTCAACAAAACAAAAATCTATATTTTCTCCTTTTTCCAAACTAAAACTTTTTTTTTTTTTTTTTAAAATTTCAAAACTTATTTTTCCAAAATTCTTATCTAATTAGTTTCAAAAACTTATTTTTTCAAAAATTTTATATAATAAATAAATCACTCCTATAAACTTAATTTAATATAAAATTTGTCAAAATAAAATTAAAAAAATAAAATTGAAAAATAAAATTTCCCAATTTCCCAATTATTTCTATTTCCTTTATTTAGTTTTTAAAATACACATTATGTATATATATTTAAGCCTTAACCCATCCCTTCAACAAAGCCATCCCTTCACAAAGCGAAAGCACACCGGGGACGACTGAATCGAATTTCATCGAATCATTGGCCATTCGAATCGTATTGATGAATTTCCAAAAAGTTTAGGCCCATTCAAGAGGATTCAAGTAAATTTGTTTTAAGTATAATTTAAAAAACTTTAAATTTTAATATTTATTTTGATCAATTTTACTTAAATTTGTACCATTTAAATATTTACTTATTTTTCAAACCTAAGTAACCGGATTCGTCCAAAAGGTCAACTCCATCCCGAATCTCGGTATCGTATACGAATTTGTACTGACTCGCCCTAATTCACCGGGTACGGCGTATTCGTACAGGGCACGATTGCATCCCGACCGTACCCCGTTCGGATACGCTGTACCCGGTGAACCGGATACGGCCGAACCCGCAGGTTAAAAAAAACGCGCTGTTTTTTTTTTCTTAAACCATTACATTATTTATACATTTTTTAGCCTTTGACGATTGATGGTGTGAATGGCCACTACTTTCGAATCCAAGTTAAACGTAACGATAAATATTACTCAAAATAGTTACCATTTCGCATCTAGAATATGTAGAAATTACAATTAGTGATTAGTGATAGAGTGTAATTTAAAGTAATAATTAAATTTTAAAGCTTTAAAATTTGGCGTAAGATGTCATTTTTGATCGCCATGTCTATTTTATTATTATCATTATTAAATTGGGGAGTGAAAATATAAATTTTAGTTGTTTGGGATAATCTTTATATTGAAATATATATCACTTGGTTGGAAAATTACATTAATAAATGTTGGTTGCTTAAATATAGAGGAGGACTTCTTTACGATTCCACACAGCACGAGAAATGGAAAATTGTGTGGACGCTCGACATGTTTTGCTCCTCTATATTATTGAACGCACTTTTTTGACTGCTCACTTGACTCGCTTCACTACTTATTAATGTCGACTGCTGACTTGACTCACTTACCAATCTCCGCGTTAGGGGAATTGCAGTTTTTTTTTTAATTGTGGGTATATAGTAAATGCTACCTTGGACAAATCAAGCCTTGTGACACCATTACAGCCACGCTGGAGTGGAGATATTATTGTGAACTGTGATATTGATATTGATGGGTTGGAAAAGAAGATTGAAATAGTTGAAGAGAAAGAATTAGATGGTAGAAGTCGCAAAAGAATATGGAATGTTTTCAGCTATAGAATCCATGCTTAATGAAGAAATGAATCCAAATATATATCAGGATCAGCCGAAAGAATTTGAAGACACTAGTGCAATATTGAAGTGATTAAAATTTTAAAATCGAGGGATTGTTTGGTTAAGTGGATTTATGGAACTTTGTTCAAGAATCTTCGATAGATGTCCATGATAAGAGTAAAGGTGTAGTAGCACTGCTTCTCATTATATCGGCTTTAGATGAGAACACTTCGCCTAGTATTTTGTATGAATTTTGTGAAATATGTGATGCAAAACTGTTTTGGGATACTTTTGAAATGAAGTGAGAAAATCGAAGTTGATGAAAGTGTTGTTGAAAATGATGATTATGCTTTCAGTCTCATAATTGGTTGTGAAGCTGAATATGTCAACATTAAGATTGCAATAATGGATGATGAAAGTGTGCCTGTAATAGACATTGAAACATGTGATGATGAAGAAAAAACCATTAATGTAGAATCCGAATATTTTTATGAATAAGGTCTCTCTCATGCAGAGACATGAAGTCAAATTTGATGAAAATTATGTATCTCATGAAGAGTGGTTCAATATGATGCAAGAAAAGCATCTTATTGATGATTTGTTGTTTGGTGAGAAGAGATTCCTACCTCCATCCACAAATAAAATGCAAGACAACATGTTTGGAGCAACTGAGTTTATTAAGAAGGTTGAGGACATGAAACAACCAATTTTGACAACAGAGAAATATGAAGAAAGAAGAGCTTTCTTAAAAGAGAAAGATGATGTAATACCTCAATTCTTCTACGCAACTATCTTTTCATTTTTAGATTGAACTATTTTTAGTTGTGATGGCTAGAAATCCATGGTGGATTTGACTTAAAATGAACAATAAAGTATGATGATGTAATAAATGAATTTTATTCATGAAAAAGAAAAGTGGAAATTACTTGGGAAAAAAACACCAGAGTAAGAGATTATTACTCAGATCTGGAAACAAATGTTTGTGGATAAGATCAAGACAATCTTCCCTTAAATCACTGGTAAAAATCTCTAGAGGATGATTAATAATATTTAATATGATGGGAGAGAAAATCTATTAAATTACTTAGTTGTAGAAAAACAATGAGTAAGCGTGGAATAAAGTGTCCTAGGAGAGAAAGAAAGACTTTAAAAGGAAAAAGAGGAAATGTCTTTTTCGGAAAAAACAAAAAAAAACAAGAAGAAGGAAAGCCTGGGCTAGTGGGCTCGCAGACCCATGAAAAACAAGACGCCTCTAATGAAAAATATGCCAGGGAAGTAATGTATTAAATACAACATCATCTGAATCAGAAGAGGTTGTTGATTCCTGTGGCAAACACATCTAAGCTTGTGGGGAATTGAAGGTCGGTTCAGGGTTGGCTGGACAATGTCTCTTCCAAGTAATTTCCAGCTAGTATCTGGTTATAAAATTGCGAGTTATTTTATTAATTTGAGGTTCTATACATGGTTAGTACGAGGAATTATTTGGATGTGTGAAATATCAGATGCAACATATTTGTGTAATGAGTGATAATGTTGTTGATTTTAATTGTTGACATTTATGGATCCCATGCATGAATAATGGCTTAAATATAGTATGGGTGCGTATATTGGAAAAATTAATTTTTACGCATGTGCATCGGGGAAACTAATTAAATGTGTGAATTGGAGTTGACAAGAAAAAAAAAATTGCAGTGTGCAAAATTTCATTGATTGTAATGTTAAGGCATGTGTACTAAATATTGTTTCTTTTCTTATTTACGCCAACAATAACATATAAATGTAGGTGTAATAGACAATATTGCAGTGAGTAAATTATTTCATTACCAGTTATTTGTATGCGCCATCATCTAAAAAATTCAATGACAGATTTGAGTCAATAATGTGTCACCTTTGGAATTCCCAGTTAGATAATTTAGTTGAGTAATATAGTGATTAGTACAAATTAGTGGCGTGTAGCTCCTCGTAAGACCATATTAATATACCCCTAGTAAAAGCTATAGACCTATTTCTATGGGTTAAACGAGGTTGCCTGGAACACATTCCCCTCACGAAAGAAGAGCGCTAGGATCTGAGTGCAAGGGGTTTCGAGTTGGTTTATCTCGCTAAAAATAATCACCTGTGCCAACTCAGAGATGCGTAGTGAAGAATTAAAAAAAAAGAACGCTGGAGATTAGCATGCTTGGTTCATTCTAGCTGGGGATAGATTTACCCAACAAGCATGTAAGAGATTTAGACCGGAGGACTGAAGATGAGTGAGGCGGAAGCAGGAACCAATTAAGCGTAGGAATTTAAACAAAAATATTATCGGGTTTTTCACTATATGGTTACAGTGAAAAATTAATGAGGAATAAATTCCAGAGTCCTTACATAAAACAACCAGAACCTGGTATTTTTATTGGGCCGAACATAGTCCTTTTGAAAGGATAACAATTGGGTATAAATGGAGACGAGATTTGGAACTGTTTAAAATATAATTCATAAACCTATACAAAATTGGGATGACATTGTACCTGAAGTCGTCCCTTCTTTGTCGTATAGAAAAACTCTGAAGGGAAAGGAATTTTTATTCGTGAGAAAAAAAAACATGTGACTCCATTAAACTAGATGTCAGGGTAATTTCTATTCATTTAATGAACTCAACTACAAATAGAAAATAAAACTTTTGTTGTATTTCATGAACTCTAATAACAAAAATAATTCCAGAAAATTCATTACTAATTAGGAAATACATTATTTCATCTAAGATGTTCATCATTCGATACCATTCATGATAAAACAAATCCTTTTCATGTACAGAATTATAATTTGGAATCAAATAGAAAGCATTAAGAAAGAACCCATTAGGAAAATTTAGGATATAATTGGTATTCTTAAAAAATAATCATTCACTCATGTAAACAAAAAAGAACAAGATGGACTATATAAAATAAATGGTTATGCCCTTTTTAGGAAGTTACACCGGAAAATAAGAGATTTGTTACAAAGAACCTTCCAGACTTAGATGTGGACTGTTTCTCTAGCTAAAAATAAAAATAAAAACCCAATACATAGTTTCAATTGATAATTCAAATTCCTTAGCTGCTAGGGTCCAGGGGACTAAATAGTCTAGTTCATGTATAGGTGTCGGGAGTGGAAGAAAATATATAAGTGAAGCTTACGATTCCTAGACACTCGAGGCATGAACTAACGCGGGGAGAATGGCATAGGGACAGATAAAATATACACATAGTTGAAAAGAAGGAGTTGTAGCTCTCAGGTGAGTACTACACCTGGAGACTACACTTAAACAGAGAGATCACTCTACATTCATTAATCATAAAATACATCTTTAAGTACATCACAAGAAATCAAGAAGTTGTAAACAGACTCCTATATTCTAGGAACAAATCCTAAACTAAGGAGATACATTACAACTATGTAACCTTTTCTCCATTAATACACAAATAATATAATTATTTCCAACCCCCCCTTAATGGAGAAAGGATTGTCCTGAACCCCTAACATCCCTCTAAACAATTCAAACTTTACACTTGCAAGAGGCTTAGTAAAAATATCAGCCATATTGTCATAAGTTTTACAATATTGAACAAAGATTTCTTTTGACTGTAGTTTCTCTCTAAAAAAATGGAACTGAGTGTCAATATGTTTGGTGTTTTTATGAAACACTGGATTGTATGCTAGTTTAATGGTGCTCTGGTTGTCGCTTTTAATGGAAGTTGATTTTTTCTGTTCTTCTCCGCATCAGTGAGAAGCCTTCTCAACCAGATTGCTTCACATGTGGCTGCACACAATGCTTGATACTCAACTTCACATGAAGATAAGGCTACAGTACTTTGCTTTTTGTTGCTCCATGCTATGACCTCGTATCCTATGTTGAATGCGTAACCTGTGATAGATCTTCGATCATCTAGGTTACCTGCCCAGTCTGAATCTGAAAAACCTGCTAGAGTAACATCAGATGTGTCAGTGTATAAAATACCATAATTATTAGTACCACAAAGATACCTCAACATGCTTTTTGCTGCAACCCAGTGACTTTCAAGTGGTTTAGACATGAATTGGCTCAACACACTAACAGAGTATGCCAAGTCTGGTCTAGTTGTTGTGAGATATATCAAACTCCCAACTAGTTGTCTATACATAGTGGCATCCACCTCCTTAGTGCCATCGTCACTGCACAACTTCAAATTCTACTGCAATGGTGTTGCTGCTGACCTACACTGCTCCATGCTGAATTTTTTCAGCAGACTTCTGGCATACTTTCCTTGAGTAAGAAAAGTCTGTCTAGTATCTCTCCATACTTCCAATCCCAAACAGTAATGGAGACTTCCGAGATCTTTCATTTCAAAAACTTGTGCCATCAGCCGTTTGATTTCTTTGATCAAATTATCTACATTTCATGTTATAATCATGTCATCCACATACAAAGAAATCAAAATAATATGCCCCTGTTTATTGTACTTGGTATACAAATTTGGGTCATTCATACTCTTATGAAAACCATGTTGTAAAAAGAAAGAATCAATCTTTTCATACCAAGACCTAGGTGCTTGTTTTAAGCCATATAGTGCCATTTTCAATCTGCAAACAAGATGTTCCTGCCCCTTCTTAACAAACCCTTCAGGCTGTACTAAGTAAATTTCTTCTTTCAATTCACCATTTAAAAATGCATACTTAACATCTAGCTGTTGTAACTCCCAATTGTGTTTTGTAGCTAAAGAAATAAGCATTATGATAGTGTTTAATTTTGCTACAGGAGCAAAGGTATCATCAAAATCTATTCCCTCTTGCTGTGAATACCCCTTTGCGACCAGTCTAGCTTTTAGTTTTTCTATACTTCCATCTGCATTCATTTTGGGTTTATACAACCATTTACATCCTATGGGTGTTTTACCTTTAGGCAGTTCAACTAAATCCCAAGTGTTATTTCTAATAATAGATTCAATCTCTTCATTCATTGCAGCCCTCCATGCCTCAGATTGACTAGCTTCTTTATAATTTGTGCATTCTACAATGTTTAAAATATTTGACATCAAAGCATAGTCTTTCAATATAGATGGTATTTGAGTCTTCCTACCTGATCTCCTTGGTAGGGGACTTACCTCAAATTTGTTTGCTTCAGATTTATTCGGGCTCGCATTATTGATTATATCACCTTCTTCTTGCTCTTCTTTCTGCTCCTACTCACGTTCATCGTCGCTGCTTTCCTCCATCAATAATGGAATGTGCCAATCATCATCACTATCATCCTTCCCTTCTTGAACCTGTTCATGAAACACTACATCCCTGCTTGCAAATATCTTATGAGACTCAGGATTGAATAACTTATATGCTTTAAATTCAGTGCCATATCCTACAAAGATGCATTTGATGGCTTTAGGGTCTAATTTCTTCCTATCATCTTTGGGTATATGGGCAAAGTATTTTGACCCAAATACTCTCAAATGATTTACTGTTGGTTTGAGTCCATATAATGCTTCAAAGGGGGTTTTGAAGCCAAGAAATTTGGTAGGACTTCTGTTCTTTAAATAGACATCAATGTTAATAGCTTCTGCCCAAAAACTATTAGATAGACCCTTACCTTGTAACATCATACTCCTTGCGCACTCCACTAAAGTTCTGTTCTTGCACTCTGCCACCCCATTCTACTGTGGTGTGTGAGGCACTGTAAACTGCTAAAAAATCCCATGAGATCTGCAGAATTTCATGAATCCCCTAACCTGTATTCTCCTCCTTGATTAGAGCAAAATTTTTTTATGCTTTTTCCTAACTGTTTTTCCACCAAGGTTTTAAATTCTATTAAGTATTGGAAAGTTTGACTCTTTTTACTCAGAAAATAAACCCATGAGTATCTAGTGCAATCATCAGTAAATAAAAGAAAATAATATGCACCACCTAGCAACCTCATATGCATAGGTCCGCATATGTCAGTATGCACTAGTTCTAGGATGTCTCTTTCCTTCCTTCTATCATGCACAGGAAACTCTTCTCTATACATTTTTCCTAAGGCACATCCATCACAATTTAACTAAGTACTGTGAAAGACAGGGAGTCCCTCGACCATACCTTTTCTTTGTAATAACATGAGGTCCTACAAATTCAGATGACCGAATCTCTGGTACCAGAGTTTTTCGGCTGTCGATCCAGCTGCAACCATGGCTTGCTGTGGTATACTTTTTACATCTAGTCTGTATAGGCTTCCTACATGCACGCCTGTTGCAACAATCTCTTTCCTGCAATCCTTTATGAAACAATGAGTCTTGAAGAATTCGACTTGCATATCTTGATTAGTTATCATGGATACAGATATCAAATTTTTCTTAATCCCGGGTACATATAAAACATTTTTAAGACGAGTAATGTCACCATTTCGTAACTTTACCGGAATATGCCCATACCCTTTGATCTCGTATCCACTATCATCTCCTAAATAAAATTTTGATCCATATGTACTTTCTTCAAGAGTTTCAAAACATTCCTTCTTACCTGTCATGTGAGAGGATGCACTAGAATCAACATACCAGATGTCGTCCTCATTAGATGCTGAAAGGGCACAGTCAGCTGTGAATAGTCAAAATTCGTGATTGAGGTCTTCATCTTCTTCAACAAAGTATCCTCTGTGCTTCGCTTGCTTTTTCTGTGCATCATCTGCCTGCTTCTTAAGGCATTCAATCTGTATATGACCCTTCTTTCCACAATAATAACATCTTCTTACAGGATTATTTACAGACATACCTCTATACGGACTCTTCTGCGATGTACCTCCCCCTCTCTGCTGTTGTTGCTGTTGTGACTGTGATTGCTGCTGTGGCAGCTTCCCTCTGAATAATCGTCGTTTCGCCATCAGAGAAAGATCATTTCTCTGTGGTTTCAAATTCTGCCGTCACTCCTCTTCTTGCAGCAAGATTCTTGTCAATTCTTCAAATGTAGGAGCTTTCTCCCTTGCCATCAATCCAGTGATGAACATTTTATATTCATCCCTCATTCCATTCAGCGTGATTGTGACGAGATTGGAATCAGACACCTTCTCTCCAATGTCTCCCAATCCGTCTTTCACATCTTTAACTCGTGCGATGAATGCAACAACGGTCTCACTTTCGTCCATCTTCATTGAAAACAACTTGCCTTTGAGTGCCATAATCTGATTTGTGTTATGGGTTTGATATAAACTTTTGATGGTCATCCAGATCTCAATTGACATTTTACATTCTCTGATATGCGGGATAATGTTGTCCTTGATGGACATCTTTAGCAACACTTTTGCTTTTTTTTCTCTCTTATCCCAATCTTGCTCCTGCGTAGTCGCTCCTGTAATTGAATTTGGTCTCTGCTCATCTCCTATAACTATCGACCATGCATTTTCACCCTCAAGCAAGGTCTATATCTCAAAATTCCAATTGGTGAAGTTAGATCCATCGAGTTTTCTAGACTCGCGGAGATATGATTCCATAGTGTTACTAATTCTAAACTGATCTACAAATGAATAAATCTACCCAACTGATCAGAAAAAAAAATAAAATCAATACCTGTCAGATCTTGACAACCGATCTGACACTGTTCTGCTAGTTCTCTTGATCCACTAACTATATCTTCGATTCAGATCCATCACTATCAGAAATATTTGCAAATTGATCTTTCTCCTCTGATACGACCACAAAACTGGTCCGATCTGCCTCTCCCAGACAGATCCGCAACTTCTCCGATCTGCAACTTTTTGAAAATCTTCCATCGAAGGTGAGGTGGCGCCTTTCCGTGCGAAAAATCCGTGCCCATAACCAAAAATTCACAAGGAAAAATGATGGCATGGATATCTCATGCGCTTCCATGCCAATCCCGTGATTTGGCGCGGTGGCGCGAGTATACACCTAACAATCGCGCTAATTGCGCTTCTCGGTGCGACTGTTAGCGGAAAAAGCGTGCCAACCCTCTTCTGCTCAGAGATTAATGAATCATCTGAGACAGTGAGCCAGGTGTTACTGCAGTCCACCTGCTTGACTAAGCACAAAGCTCCCGTGTACACGCAGCCACAAAGGCACTTTTAACCATAAATGCGATTCAGCCACAAAGGCGATTTGGTCACAAAGGCGATTCAACCACAAAGGAGATTTATAAAATATCAGGCTCACCCAATCTGAGCTCTGATACCAAGATAAAATATACACAAAATTGAGAAGAGGGAGTTGTAGCTCTTAGGTGAGTACTGCACCTGGAGACTACACTCAAACGGAGAGATCACTCTACATTCATTAATCAGAAAATACATCTTTAAGTATATCACAAGAAATCAGGAAGTTGTAAACAGACTCCTATATTCTAGGAAGAAATCCTAAACTAAGGAGATACGTTACAACTATGTAACCTTTTCTCCATTAATACACAAATAATACAATTATTTCCAACTAGGACCAACCGGTTTAATTGAGAGGTTGATTTAGAGTGCGTAGACATTAGTAGGCCGATGGCATGAGAAATAATCGAACTCCCACTTACCAAGAACCAAATCATAGGAGTATATGAGTAACCTGATAAAGAAAAAGTGCAACAAGTAGAAGTTAGGATTGAGTAGAGAACAAGAAAGAAGGTATATTTGTGAGCAGATTTTTACTGTTGCTCCTCTTGCACCCAAAGAAATTGAATATTTAGTATAAGAAGTATAAGAGTTTTGTTTTAGTAAAGGAGGCGCAGAAGAATAAAGGTGTGGGAACCTGTAGTGAGCCTTTGAGCATAATAAATTGAACTTCTAGGAAAATTTACTAGGGTTCTATTGAAATTTATTGCACCATTCCCAAATTGAGGTGTAACCCAGAAAACAAAAAAAACATTAGTACCCAATTAGCATTACCCAACCGAACTAATTCTCAAAGGAAAAATCTCAAATTTACATTTCGAGTTCAGTAATATAACTCTAAGAAAGAAAGAAAAAATAAAAATATAATAGAGGGGTAGGGGTTGAACTAGGATCTGGAAAGACACCTCGTGAAAGATGAACTATGTAGCCCACAAGGTGTCAAGCTAGAAAAATAATGTATGGGACCAAGGAACACAACCACCCATGATACCTGTAGATATATAATTACAAATTTCGAAAGAACCAACACCCAAAACACAAACATCAAAATTTTCCTTATAACACTGTGGTTAGAAAGGAGTTTGAAGAAACAAATTAATGATCATAGAATAGAAACAAGAAAGAAAGGAAAACTAATTAAATACTAAATCTCACCAGTTCTTTGGTTGAGGTAGAATGAATATTGTAGTGCCTTAATTGTGAGAAAGGAGGAAACATAACTCTAGTTGCCAACATCTTAGGTTGTAATCGAAATGAAGGGTGGGTAAGGAATTTTGAAATATACCCTAAAAAGATATTATAGGTGTCGACATTGCAGAAATTCCCTGGTGGCATTTAACTAAGGACCGACATTCTACTAGTAGAAGGAGGAAAGGTAATCCACAATGTAGCAAATGAAAACAAAATCGATAATGAACCCTCAAAACGTTAGGGTTAACGAATTGAGGAAGGGTCTCCACCCTTGGATGAGTGAAAATAATCCTCACCATCCACGAAATATCAAGTACAAGTTGCCAAGTGATACCCATCGAGAGAGGGCTACATGGGAAGTAATGAGCCTTATGGAAGGGCGAAGATGTACAAGTGTGAGTATGCCATGCAAATTCCAAGTGTGCCTCCATTAAATCAACAAGACCGAGATTGTTGGGTGTGGGGCCTGATTGTATCCTGATTTAGAGGTCTTTGTTTTTCCGGATGTATACCCCACAAATACTGTACACTCCTCCACGAGGGGGACTTGTCTCCCCTATAAGGGTTCAGGGGGGCACATCCCCCCCGACTGGGGGGTCTGGGGGCCAGCGCCCCCAAAGCTAAAAATAGATGTAAAATTTCGCGGTAAAATATTGTAATTTCGTAGTCAATCTGGGTCGGTCATTAGGCGGATGATTTGACGGTAGAAGTTATGTTTAATTTAGGTTTTTTCGCCCTAGTAGGTGTTGGACTATATAAATCACTTATTAAATGACTGAACAACATGCATTTAATTATCAATCCAGGGACGTTTGTTTATTCCAATGACAATAGCATTGTCTGTGCCGATACACCAACCAGAAGTAATCTCAAAGAAAAGAAATCATTGCTGAAGTAAAATGCTGGAAATAAATCACTCATGTAGAAACAAAAGAATCTACAAGATTGAAATCACACTTCAATTAATCTGTTTAGCTCACCACACAATAAGTAACCAGCTGGTGTCTCTATTAACATATGTGTCACAACATATAAATTATAGAAATCGAAGAAGATATATTCTCAGCTGAACAACAACAACAACACTCTAATGATGCATAAACTGAAATACAATTACATACACACAACTACTGTAATCGCTGCAATCCCTGCTAAGAAGGAGGGCCCTTCCTCCCTAGCAAGGTGCAGGTAGAGAAGGAACTTTAACTGAAACTAAATGGAATCACACATGTAACAACAATGACAATATGATCTGTATTAATCTGAACACAATTATAGAAGAAAAAAAACGTTGTTCTCCGCTAAACTCTCGACCTCTAGGGCCGAGAGATATATAGTGGTTACATCGGAAAATCCAAGAATAGATCAGTCATGAGAATCTTACGATTCTCATGCTAATCGAAATAGAACTCATACAGTTATAAGCAATCCCTAAGAAAGTTCTGATTATAAATTAAAATATTACAATTAGAACTACGCTTAAGCTGTTATCCCAAAAATACAATGTTAACAACTCCTAGAGCTATCATAACAAAACACAGCTGTAGTGCAACTGCCAAAGGAAAGATCAACAACAATAGAGACAAGAGCAGTCAACCGTACAACTGTATCAACATTTTTCCAATGAGTTTTTAACATCAGAGTGTAACAGTAGTTGTTGGCGGGTCTGTAACAGCAAGGTGTAACAACATTGATTTGCTGTAACAACACTATCTGAACTGCTCCTGTGAATTCCGTGTCTGAGATCTTTGGTGCTGTAAATGACATCTGAAAGGACAACACAAAGACCATCGACCTTTTCCAAACATTCACCATCAATTAGTCATAAAAAGGTATAATAGATCATAATAATTGGTGAATTAGTGAAGTAACGAAAGCAAGGTGAAACAACACTAGTTAGGGTAAAAAGGTAGGAAAAGGGGTAAAAGATACTCCCATTGGTTATATTTATAAAGAAAAATAAGAAAGATAAGTGTAGGAAAAATGTACAAAACTAGCACCCATTAGTAGGCAACCCCTTTGTTGTATGAGGGAATGGTATTGTGGCTGCGTGTATTATGTGTGAAAAAAAGAAAAATGGGGATTGTGTGAGATATTAGAGGAGACTACAACGGATTTATTGTAGGTTGTGTCTCTTCATTTTGATAGATAATATAAAGGAAGGACTGGTTGTTTCTCCATGGACGTAGCCCAAGTTGGGTGAACCACATATATATGTGTCTCTCTTGTTTGATATATTTATTGTGTTTTTATTTCCGCATATAATTATGTGTTTCATTTCTTTGTAATATATAATTTTCTAACAACTGGTATCAGAGCCAAAGGTATATTTGGCTGATAAACTCATAGGAAAGAAGAGTTCCTGGTTTGAGTGGGAGAAATGGCGAAAGATGGCAGGTTTAGGGTCGAGAACTTTAACGGCCAAAACTACTCACTATCGAAGATGCAGATGGAAGATTATCAGTATAAGAAATATTTGTACCTACCATCGAGCCTAAAAACAAAGAATTTGTCGAGTATCAAAGACAAAGAATGGGAAATTCTCGACAGAAAGGCACTTGGAACAATACATTTGTTCCTGGCAGCGTCGGTAGCCTTTAATATTTCGAAGGAAACGGCAACATAGGGTTTAATGACCGCATTGGCCAGACTATATGAAAAACCCTCCACCTCAAATAAGGTATTTCTTATGAAGCATTTATTTAGTATTTAAATTTCAGAAGGTGGATCTATTGCTGACTATTTAAATGAATTTAATATGGTTACCAGTCAACTAAGTCCTGTAGGGGTAAACTTTGATGATTACGTTAGGGATTTGTTATTTCTACTCTCATTGCTAGAAAGTTGGAATGGTTTAGTTATGGCCATTAGTAACTCTCTCTTTGGATCTAGTACTTTAAATTTTTATGATGTTGTCGGTGCTATCCTTAGCGAGGAAATGTGATGGAAAAGCTCCGGTGAGACATTGGGTAATGCTTTGAGTGCAGAGACTAGGGGAAGAAAAATAGAAAGAGGAAAGCACACATGATATCATAGTAAAGAAAGGAAAGGCATATCCAAGTTCAGATCGGGGATAGTGGGCTAGAAATGCGGGAAGAAATGACGCCTGAAGAAAGCCTGTAAGTCTCGGAAAGGAAAAGAAGGAGACACACAACAAGAAAACAATCATGAAGTGAATATGACAGGTGATTTCTTGCAATATGCTTTGATTATTTCATTAGAAAATGTTATTGATGCCTCGGTGGGTGATGATAAACCTTGTAAAATCGTTGGAGTGGGTAAAGTTCCTGTAAAACAGTAGAATGGAAACCAATGGTTATTAAAGGAGGTAAGTCATGTTCCATATCTAAAGAAAAGTCTGATTTCAACAGGGTAGTTAGGGGATGAAGGTTGTGAAAGATAAAACATGGAAGGTCACTAAAGGAGCCTTGGTAATAGAAGAAGGAGAACAGGTTGGTACATTGTATTTATCTAATGGTATTTCTAATTGTGTTAATGATTTAAACTCCACAGGAACATATGCAACATTATGGTATCATAGGCTCAGACACATGAGTGAGAAGGGGATGAAGATTCTTCACTCAAGAAATTTATTGCCAGGTTTGAAAAATATTGATTTGGATTTATGTGAGAATTGTGTTTATGGAAAACATAAGAGATTTAGATTTGTTAGAGTTGGGAAAGAAAAGAAGAGTGAAAAATTATAGCTTGTGCATACAGATGTATGGGGACCTTCTCAGGTGTCATCTCTCGGTGGATCTCATTATTATGTTACTTTTATAGATGATGCAACCAGAAAAAATTGGATTATTGTATTCAGAATACATTTGATGTATTTTATACTTTCAAGAAATGGAAAGCTTTGGTTGAGATTAAGACAAGAAAGAAGTTGAAATGTCTCATATCAGACAATGGAGGTGAATATTGTAGCAAAGAGTTTGATAGGTACTGTTCAAAGCATGTAATTCGTAGAGAGAAGACAATTCGAAGAACACCACAGGAAAATGGTGTGTCAGAAAGGATGAATAGGCAATCATGGAGTGTGCAAGGTGCATGAGATTAGATGCAAGATTGCTTTTACAATTTTTGGTAGATGTTGTAGATATTGTTTTTTATCTAATAAATAGAGGGCCTTCAAGTTCTTTGGATGGTGGTATTCCAGAGGAGGCATGGACAGGTAAAAAGGTAAACTACTCCTTTTTAAAGCCTTTTCGTCGTGAGGCATTTGTCCATATTAATAAAGAAAATAGAACAAAGCTTGAGGAAAAATCAAAGAAATGTACCTTTATTGTGATTTTGGTTATCTCTTATATGATTGTGAAAATAAAAAAATCATTAGGAGCAGAGATGTAATATTCAATGAAAAGGTCATGTATAAGGACCAGTTTCAGGAAAAAGAAAATAAAGAATACACAATTCTTGATGAGATCACAGAAAAGGTAAATGTGCCTAAAAATAATAATAATCAACAACCACAACAACAAAAACCAGCACAACAGAAACATGCACCCAAAACACGTAAAAGTGGTGTCAGAAGATCTACAAGGATAAGTAGACCCCCTGAACGATACTCTTCTTCATTATAGTATGTATTTTTCATTGATTTTGGTGAACTAGAATGTTATGAAGAAGCAATATAGGTAGAAACCAAGAAGAAGTGGGAGCTAGCCATGAAAGAATAGATGGACTCCTTGGCACATAACTAGACTTGGGACTTAGTCAGGCTGTCTGCAGGTAAAATGACATTGCAGATTAAATGGGTTTACAGGTTGAAGGAAGAAAATGGAGGAAAATAGAGGTACAAAGCTAGACTTGTGGTGAAGGGGTTTGCACAGAAGAAATGTATTGACTTTGATGAAATATTTTATCCTATTTTTAAAAGGACTTCAATCAAAACTATTTTAAGTCTTGTAGCAACGGAATATTTGTATATTGAACAGTTAGATGTAAATACAAACTTTCTCCTTGGAGATTTGGAGGAAGAGATCTATATGAAACAACCACAAGGATATGAGCTCAAAGTGAAGGAAAAATTAGTGTGTAGGTTGAAGAAGAGATTTTATGGCTTAAAATAAGCTCTGAGGCAGTGGTATCTAAAGTTTGATAGGTTTATGTTTGAACAAGGTTATACTAGATGTCACTTTGATCATTGTGTTTCTTTGAAAAAGAAAAATGATGGGAACTATATTATATTGTTATTGTATGTAGATGATATGCTTGTTGCAGGGTCTAATGTGTAGGAAATAAATGTACTCAAATGAAAATTGGTAGATTCATTTTCAATGAAGGATTTGGGATCTTCAAAACAAATCCTTGCTATGAGAATAACTAGAGACAAGAAAAATCACAAATTAACATTCTCTCGAATGAGTACATACAAAAGGTGTTGGAAATATTTAATATGAAAAATGAAAAACTAGTTAGTAGACCTTTGGCTAGCCATTTCAAACTTAGTAAGGAGATGTACCCTAAGACCCAAGAATAAATGGACTATATGTCTAAACTTCCATATGCATCAATAGTTGGAAGCTTAATGTATACAATGGTTTGCACAAGGAATGATATTTCACATGCAATGGGAGTTGTAAGAAGGTATATGAAAAATCCAGGAAAAGAGAATTGGATGGAGGTGAAATGGATTCACAGGTATTTTAGAGGTACCACAAATCAAGCATTATGCTTTGGTGGTTCAAACATTTCTCTACAGAGATATGTTGATGCAAATATAGTAGGTGATAAAGATAACAAAACGAGCACTACAAGGTATGTATTTAATGTAGGTGGAACAACTGTCAGTTGGGTTTTGAAATTGCAAAGTGTTGTTGTACTTTAAACCACAAAATAAGAATATGTTGTTGCTACAGAGGCTAGTAAAGAAATGATTTGGTTACAAAGGTTTATGGATGAATTTGGTAAGAAGCAGGAGATGGGAAGGTTATACAGTGACAACCAGAGCAAAATCATCTTGCAAAGAACTCATCATTTAAATCAAAGACTAAACACATACAACTCAAGTACCATTTCATATGGTCAGTGTTGGAAGATGGACAATTGAAGCTGGAAAAGATACACACTAGTCAGAATCCTGCAGATATGTTAACAAAAGTTGTAACTAGGGAGAAACTGAGGTTCTAATCAGATTCAATTTGTCTTCAATTATGATGATGAAGATGAGAAATAGCTAGGTTCAAAGTGGAGTCATTATCTAGCAAATGAAGTAGCAGTGGAGTTGCTACAATCTGTATCCAAGTGGGAGATTATTGGGTGTGGAGCCCGATTGTATCTTGATTTAGAGGTATTTTGTGTTTTTCAGATGTATACCCTAGGAAGACTGTACACACCTCCACGCGGGGGAATTTCCTCCCCTGCTGGGGTTCGAGGGGGGGGCATCCCCCCTGGTTGGGGGCTCCGGGCCCCAGCAGTCCCTTGGCGGGGATTCGGGGGCAGCACCCCTGAAGCTAAAAATAGATGTAAAATTTCCTTCTAAAATATTGTATTTTCGTAGTCAATCTGGGCCATTCATTAGACAGATGATCTGAAGGCAGAAGTTATGTTTGATTTAGGGTTTTTTTCCCTAAAATACAACCCCTCTGTTGTATGAGGTATGGTATTACGGTTGTATGTATTCTGTTGGAAAAAAGAAAAAGGGGGACTATGTGAGAGAGTAGAGGAAACTACAACGGATCTGTTGTAGGTTGTGTCTCTTCATTTTGCTGGATAATATAAAGGAAGGACTGGTTGTTTCTTCGTCGATTAGCTCAAGTTGGATGAACCACACATATATGTGTCTCTCTTATTTGATATGTTTACTGTGTTTGTATTTCTGCATATAATTATATGTTCCATTGCTCTGTAATATACAATTTTCTAGCCATGACATGAAAACTTAGGGTATCAGATAGGTGATCTTACAATATACATTCAAACTTGAGAGTTAGGGTAAAACAAGTGTATAGTGTTTATCAATTAGCATCCCTTGGTTTATATTAATGTGAGAAAACTAAGTTTAGGTAAAAATGTATTATACACTAAGCCCATATTTATAGTTCACATATTATAGTGTGAAAATATAGAGGGAAACACTGAGTTAAGAATTAGATCAGCAAGTACTAATGTAGAACAAAAGAGAAACCACATATTCCTAAGGTCTTAGAAAGTTGTGAAACCCATACACATAATGTATAATATTAGTTCAGGTGAAAATTTACAAAGCAGTTACTATGTCAATAATATATATATATATATATATATATATATATATATATATATATATATATATATATATGGTGCAATAGGGATATGAAAAATGGTTTAGAGCTCCAGTTTCAACATTGGGCTTGGAATGACCCATCATCTTCAAATGAAATATTGAATAATTATAAACATGAGATATTGATAACAGTTTGTATGGTTAATAAGGTACTTGCGTAAGGGAGGCCTCAACGGAATGGAGGAAAATTCCCCTCCAGCCATCACATTTGATAAGAGTTATATGTTGAGTTGGGGAATGGAAGTACCCCACAAACCTCACAATTTATGGATGTCATCAGAAACCTGCAATAAGAGTTGTCTTATCTCAGTAACAACAATGAACGCCATCAGCAAATCGCTTCTAAGTTAGATAGATTCATAATTTCAGACAATGCCATACATGTGGGGGGGGATATCACAAGTTCAATACTGCCCTTTGCTGGATCGGACCACTGGCCCATTTTGTTACAATGGAAAAATATAGGGTCTCAGCTAAAGCGGCCGTTCAGATTTGAAGCCTTTTGGCTCACTCATCCATCCTTCAAATAAATGATACACACTGCCTGGAGGAGCTTTAAACCACCAAAGGGTTCCAAAATGCACCAGTTTCAGCAAAAGCTCAAGTTCCTCAAAGGTCAAATTAAGAATTGGAATCAGACCATCTTTGGGAATATATTTCTGGAAAAGAAGATCCTTGAGAAAAAAATGAATGAAGTGCAACAAGAAATCATCACTAACGGAAGGTCAGAGTCCCTTGCTTCTAAGGAGAAAGACCTTCAAAAAAAGCTGGAGGAGAGATATAAACAGGAAGAGATCCTCTGGAGGCAAAAATCAAGAATTCGTTGGTTAAAGGAAGGCGAAAGAAATACCAAATTCTTTCACAGCTCAACCATCCAACGAAGAATGCAAAACAGAATCAGCCACATCATCAATCAGGAAGGAGAGCGGATGGAGAGGCATGAAGATATGGAACGGGAATTGGTGGACTACTTCAAGGGCATCCAGCAAGAACCTCAGGTTAACATATAGTCAGCCATAGAACAAATCAAGCAGCTCATTCCCAACTTAGTCACAGCCGAGCATAACCAAATTCTTCTTCACCCAGTCTCCCCCCAAGAAGTGGATGAAGCTATGGCGCAGTTCAAGGATGGTAAGGCCCCAGGACCCGATGGCTTTACTTCCAATTTTTTTCACCATTTCTGGGATCTAATCAAACATGAAGTTTGGAAACTGGTAGAGGAATCAAGAACCATGCATTGGCTCTTGCCCTCCCTCAATGCTACATTCATCACGCTGGTACCAAAAGAGGAACAACCCAGCAATCTGGAAAAATTCAGACCCATTGCTCTCTGCAACATGATTTACAAAGTCATCTCCAAAGTTATAGCAAACAGGCTCAAGCCGCTCCTGCCGCTTCTCATCTCGCCGGAACAGACTGGATATGTGGAAGGGAGACAAATTCTGGATGGCATTATTTTAACTCATGAGATTATACACTCATTAAAAGTCTGCAAAAATCCAGGTATGTTACTCAAGATTGATCTCTCCAAAGCCTTTGACAAACTAAATTGGAATTACATACAACAAATTTTAAGTGCTTTTGGTTTCGATCAAATGTGGATCAGATGGATAATGAGCCTCATTGCCTCCTCTTCTTTCTCTATTATTGTTAATGGGATTCCTTCTCCCCCTATCTATCCTTCTCGAGGGATCAGACAAGGGGATCCTCTCTCCCCTTTTCTTTTTGTTCTCATGGTCGTAGGTCTGGGCCGTTTAATTCACAAGGAGGTTCATACTCATCATCTGCGCGACATCTCTCTTCATGGAGCCCCTGTCTCTACCCATCAGCAATTTGTGGATGATAACATGCTCTTTGGTCATCCTTCTGTTCAGGAAGCCCGTTCCTTCAAAGCCATTCTCAACCTTTTTTCTAAGGCCTCTAGGTTATCTATCAATGATTCTAAATCTCAGATTTTTTTCTTCCACTCTCCTCCTCTCACCCAAGCAAATATAGCTCGCATTCTTGGGTTTTCTATTGCTTCTCTCCCTGACAAATACTTGGGCGCCCCTCTCATTGATTCAGCTCTCAGACATTCCTCCTGGAACAGGCTCCTCGAAAAAGTGGAATCTAGGCTTTCCTCTTGGACCTTCAGAGCTCTCAATATGGTCAGCCGACTCACTCTCATTAAAGCTGTGCTCCAATCGATGCCCCTTTACCTTTTTTCTGTTCTGGCAGCTCCAAAATGGGCTCTCAAGCAAATAAAATCCTTGCAAAGAAACTTTCTTTGAGGCTCCTCTGGCTGGAATCGTAAATGGGCTCTGGTTAATTGGAACACTGTTTGCACTCCCAAGGAAGCTGGTGGTCTGGGCCTTCGAGACCCCATGCACAGCAATGAGGTTATGGCTGCTCGTATCTGGTGGAAATGGATGTCCAACCCTCACACTCCCTAGGCTAAACTGTGGACAGCCAGATATGCCAATAACAGATCTTCGACAGACCTAATAAGGCTTGTTCCTGAGAAATCAGGTTCTCTTATTTGGAATGCGGCCAAGCAACACCATTTGCTTATAAAACAACATAGTTTCTGGGAGGTTCGCAATGGCAACTTGGCTAGGTTCTGGTCTGATTCCTGGCAGCAAAACCCAAAGCTTCTTGATACTTTTCCTCAAATCAATATGGGAGACAACAGAAATGCATCTGCAGTCAAGGTTTGCCATCAGTGGATGCCCTCCAATAGTAACGGGTTCAGGCAATGGAAACCCCCTCACCACATAGCGCCTCATGCTCAAGGCATTGTTTGGGAAGCTCTCAGCAACGAGCTTCAGAGAAGGCAAATTAGAAGCTCGGAGGAGCCTGACATTCTCAGATGGGGTTATTCTACGAAAGGCATGTTTACTACGAAAGAAGCCTTTTCTCTGATGCACCCCATTCTGCTCCCTCGTGATTCTCTCTGGCTTTTGATCTGGAACCCAATCTCCTGGCCTAAGATTTCTACTTTTCTCTGGCTCCTTAGTCATAGAAGAATCCTCACCTGGGACAATCTGGTTAAACGGGGTTTCACAGGGCCCTCTCAATGTCCTAATTGCCTTCAAAGTGCTGAATCTATCCAACATCTCATGCTGCTTTGCCCTTTAGCCAACACCATTTGGGAAAAGTGCAGCTTTCGCTGCCAAAGGATCAAACCCTCAGGAGATATAACCAATATTCTTCGCACTTGGCCTAAGCACCCTTACAACTCTTCCCTTCTCAACGCTCTCTGGCTGCTTCTTCCTGGTCTAGTGTTCCGGTCTTTGTGGAAAGAAAGAAATAAACACATTTTCAAAAATCAGGCTTCCTCTCTGGACACCCTATGGTCCTCCATCAGCAACAACCTTCAGGAAACTCTGGCGCTCCACTCTTGGCAAGAAGACGATTATCCTAAACTCCCCAAAGAAATCTCCATCTGGCAAAATTGGAATCTCAAAATAGCGTTCTCTCCAACCATCAAGAACAGAGTAGTCCCTGATCCTCCTATGCAGTGGTCTCCTCCACCTGATGTGGTCTTCAAAATAAATTTTGATGGAGCCTCCAAAGGGAATCCTGGTTTCGGTGGCATTGTTAGAAACTCTAAGGGAGAAATTCAAATCATCTACTATGGATCCATAGGATGGGACACCAATAACGTGGCTGAATTAGAAGGCCTCTGGCAGGGCCTTTGTCTTGCTCAACATTATAGCTTCTTTCAAATCATAATGGAGGGAGACTCTCAATTTCTCATCAACATAGCCAATCGGCTTCTATGGGGTACCAATCCAGCAAAGGTGTCCCAGAATTGGCGTCTGGCTGCTAGAATAGACAGGTTAAGCAACTGGCTAATAAATAATAGGGCTATCTCCTTCATGCATGTTAAGCGGGAAGGAAACAAAGTCGCAGACCTCATGGCCAATTTTGGAACGGATAGCACTAGCACTCTTACTCATGGCCCTCTCAAAATTATCCATGATGAAGAATTGCTATGGAATTGCACCATACAACTGCACAAAGACTGCTCTTTTCCAAATGCGGATGCTTGAAGAGTCGGATGGGATGTGGATCCCTGCGCTGCTCCCAAAGGAGCTCGCATGGGAAGCCCATATGGCTCCCTGTACCTGCATTTATGAATGCAATTACTCACCAGCTCACGCAACACTTAATTACCTTGATCGGCTCACTCTGCATTTGATTATGGCGATGCTCTTAGTTATGGAGCACATTCGGGACAGTTCGAATGGTAATGTTGGCTGGGGTGGTTTGCCGTCTCCTCTGCGTGGGGATTGTTCTCCAGGTGCTACAGATGCCAGTGTGAGGATGAATACTGGGCGTCGATGCTCTTTACGCGCTTGCTTCGAGCCTCTTCTCGGGTTTCATTTTTCCCATAGTCCCCTTTGCAGCGTCAATCCTCTTAACGGTGTCTGCACTAATCAGCGAGGAGGTCTCAATTGTCCTCTTCAAGCTCAATTTGCTAACTTCAACGGAGCCCCGTCCTTATCCTCTCCCCCTGCTTCCCCTATCCGCCCTATCTGCCCTGGTCCTCTTCACCTGGTCCCTGTCACCATGCCTCGTCTCCGCGAGAGAATGTGGAGCCGACGAGGTCTCAGTCGAGGTCTTATCAATCATCGCTGCCCTACTCTCAGTCATGGCTCGGGCTTCTCCTTTGAGGAAGAGGAACACGTTCAAACTCAAGCTTCGCGAGGAGTCAGAGGAAGAGGACGTGGCCGGATCCAAGAATCTGCTGATGTTGTTCCCGCTTCCCCTCCCTTAGCTTCTGTTCATCCAGCCTCTCACAACCTTGCTCGTCCCTCCATTCGGAAAACATCCCAGCAAGCTGAACTCAGGTTCGACTGCACCTCGAACAATTCCATTCTCATTGCTTATAGTACCGTGACTCTCCGTGAAGAGATCCCTAATCTTGCTTCACCCCGTTCTGTCACTCCCCTTTCCCCTCCGGTCTCAGGCTTCCCCTGCAAAGTGGTGGCACCAGCTATTCCCCCCCCCCCTTCCACAGAATGAGCAAAGCAAGGAGGTGGAGCACGCTGACATGGAGGATGCTCTCAATGAAGGGAAGGTTGCAAGCAGCAATGATTTTGGTTGCAGGATTATCGAGGAACCTCCTTCTCCGACTCATGAATAGCCTCTGCAAAGCACTCCAGGTTTTTCTGCTCAATTATTGTAGGAATTTTATGCTATCTTGCCTCACAGCTCAGCTGAAAAGGCGGCTTTTGAATTTCGGTACTTATTTCTTTGTTTTTTTGGCATGTATGAACTCAAGACCGGTTTCCCTCTCAAGGGCGGTCTAGAATTTGTGGTTAAAAGGACTGGTTTCCCATTCAGGGCAGTCCAGACTCTATGTGAATAGCTTGTTCATCAAGCCCAGTGATCAGGCTCACACAGCTGACACTGTGGCAGTTTTGTACCAGTAACTTTTATTCATAATAGAATTAGTCATACTTAGAAAAAAAAAAAAACAACAATGAACATCTGCTAAAGGCTAGTGAGCAACAAGAGAGGATGATAAGAGAACTGAGCAAAAATTCTAGCAATAGAAGCATAGAACCTAAAGGGCGAAAGAAGAAAAAGGTGGAAGTAGAATCAGAGAAGTATGAAAGTGGAGGTGAATCATATAGGACATATCCGAAATCACAAAAAGAAAATGAGAGATTGGAGTTACAAGGATATTTTAGGAAAATCAAATCCCCTAATTTTGATGGGGAAAAGGAAGAAGATGCAGAATAATTGCTTCTAAACATGATAAAATATTTTTAGGTATATGAGTATGAGAGTAATTTGAAGGCTAGACTAGTTATTTACTAGTTGCAGGGAAACACCACTCTCTAGTGGGAAGAGGCTAAAAGTGTACACATGTTGGAAGAAAAGAAAATTTCTTGGGAGGAATTCCAGAAATATTGAAGTCTCAATACTTGCGTGAGCGATACTATGATGATTGTGCCAAGGATTTTCATGAGTTGAATCTAGGATAGTCAACAATGGATGCGTTTGTAGCAAATTGTACAAACTTATTACAATACGTTGCATTTATTAAAGAAGAAAAATCCCAGGGACAATGATTTTTGACTTGTTTACCAACCCCTTAAAAATAAATAATTGAGTTCGAAAATCCTAAATCAATGGATGAGGTCATAAGAAAATCCAAATTGTTCTATCAACAGTTGAAGAATAGAAGTGAATGCTTAAAACCATGAAAAAATAAGGACATAACCGAGTCTATAATTAGTAGAAAGAGACAAAAACCTCCTCACCTTAAGAATTTTGGGAAGGGTCATCAGAGGAAGAAATTCAACAAGGGAAATTTAAATTGGCCGACATAGTCATATACTCTGTCAAAACCCATGGAACTAAACAAAAAAAAGAGAAGTGGGGTCAAGGAAAGGGAACTACTGAAGTGTTTGGGTTGTGACAAACCACACTTAGTAAGGGATTTCCCACATAATTCATGATATCATTCAAATATTAAAGCATTCCATTAAGCAACAACTGTGAATGATATTTCCAGAAATATTCCTAGGATTAGTGCGGAACTAGAGGACAGACAAGATGAACACCAATCTACCATGATTGAGATTGAAGGTACCATTTTAAACTAATATGTTTTTGTTTTAATTGGTCCAAGGGATAGTTTAAGTTACATTAGTCCCTAGATTGTGGAAAAATATAAATTAAAATTTGGAAAATTCAAGAATGCATGGTTGGTATAGTTAGCAATTGGTACAAAAAGGAAGGTAACCAGACAAATAAGGTAGTGTCTCATTGACTTAAATGGTTATCACACAGGGAGCTATTATAAAATGTTTGGAGAAAACAATGAATTTTATGGAGTAAGATGGGAAAACCTGATTAATTTTAGGTAAACCAAAACCAATATCAGTTCAAATTTTTTTAGCTTTACAGCTGAAAAGGAGTGCGAGGAAAGGATGCTATGCATACATGGTGCAAATGGAAACCAATAAACAACAAACATAAATGGAAAATTTAGAGGCCTTACTAGTCATTAATAAATTCCAAGATGTTTTGATAGAGGAAATTTCAAGTTTACCCCCTTGTCGAGACATAGATTTTTCCATTGATTTAGTACGAGGTTCCACCCCCATATTTAGAGCTCCTTACCGAATGAGCATACCATAGCTACTAGAATTAAAAATGCAGTTACAGGAACTATTGGACAAAGGTTACATCAGACCCAGTGCCTCACCATGGGGGGCCCCAATAGTATTTTGTCAAGAAAAAATATGGCACATTTAGAATGTGTGTCGATTATCTTCAATTGAATAAGCTAACCGTAAAAAATAAATACCCCTTGCCCTGAATCGATGTTCGATTAAGTGAGGGAAGCAACTATATTTTCAAATATTGATTTAAGGACCGACTATCACCAATTGCAGATAAAATATGAAGATATTTATAATACAACTTTTAAAACTAGATATGGTCAGTATGAGTTCGTATTGTTACCCTTTGGTCTCACTAATGCACCAACAACCTTTATGTGTTTAATGAACAATGTACTGCACAAATACCTTGACAGGTTTGTGCTAGTATTCATAGATGACATTTTAGTATATTCCAAAAATGAAGAAGAGCACAAAGAATATCTAAAATTGGTGCTACAGACTTTAAGAGAACATCAATTACATGAAAAACTCAACAAATGTGAGTTTTATAAAGACACAATACAATATTTGGGTCATGTCATTTTCAAAGAGGGACTATGTGTTTGGTTTTCATCTATTTTCATCTTGATCTTGAAAATGTTAGGGCTATTATTAATTGACCCATACCTAAGGATGTGTCAACAGTCCTCTCATTTATGGGAATCACATGATATTATCAAAGGTTTAAAGAGGGCTTCTCAAAATTGGTTTATCTCATTACTTATTTGCAGAATAAAGGAATAATATTTGAATTTGAACCAAATGACAAGAGAGCTTTGAAAAGTTAAAAAAAACTTCTAATAGTATCTCCTATACTAAAATTTGCAGACCCAAATAAGGAATTCATTGTTTTTACTAATGCTTGTTTGGAATTTCTTGGGGGAGTTTTAATGCAGGGAAATGTAGTAGTAGCCTTTAAGTCTAGAAAATTGAAACCACACGAAAAAAATATGTTGTTTAGGATTTAGAGCTGGTTGCAGTGATACATGCTCTAAATATGTGGAGACAATACTTGTTAGGAAACAAATTTACCTTGGTGACAGATGACATACGCCTAAAATATGTTTTCAGCCAACCTGATCTAAATGCTAGATAAACAAGGTGGCTAGATTTCCTGAGTGAATTTGAATTTGATATTAAACACATAAAAGACGAGGAAAATAAAATAGCAGATGATTTAAGTAGGCATGCACATGCTTTGATGGGAATATCGATTAGAAATATTAGTACATATTTTTGTGGAACGGATTAAAAATTCAATACAACAAGATCATAAATATCAATAAATTCAACATAAACTACAACAAATGGAAATTCTAGGATATGCTTAATTTTTTTGAAAAATACTTAACCTACCGAAATAGATTGTATATTCCCAATGTAACTGTTTTAAAACAAATTATACTGAATGAATACCACAATAAACCATATACAGACCATCTAGGTTATCAAACTATGTTAAAAACATTAAGAAAATAATTATTTTGGCGAAGAATGAAGAAAGAACTGGCATAATACTTAGCAAAATTTCTATAATGTTAACAAGTAAAGGTGGAACATCAACACCCTGCATGATTTCTAAACACGCTGCCTATTCCTGAATGGAAATTGGAAGTGATTTAATTGGATTTTATTATAGGATTTCCATATACAAAATGACAACATGATTCCATTATGGTGGTGGTGGACACCTTGAGTAAAAAAACGCATTTTATACCAGTGCAATCTACTTATGGGACAAAAAAAATTGCCAATATTTTTATGAAGGAAATTAACTGACTTCATGGGGTACCATTGATGGTAGTGTCAGACAGAGATGATAAATTTACCTCCAAATTTTTGAAAGCTCTATTTGGGGGAATGGGAACTCAATTAAATTTGAGCACTGCATATCATCCCCAAATGGATGGACAGACCGAAAGGACCAATCAAATCTTGGAGGATATGTTGCAAATGTATGTTATGGATAGGCCTCCTAAATGGGAATATTTTTTGCATTTAGCAGAATTTGCATAGAATAATAGCTACCAAAATTAAATAAAAATGAGTTCGTTTGAAGCTTTATATTGCATAAAATGTCATACACCACTCAACTGGAGTCAACCGGAAGACACATATTGATATTAGGACTGGATGTTTTGTAGAAAATGGAATAGGTGGTATAGAACATTTGACAAAACATCAAAATTGACAGGAAAAACATAAAAGTTATGTAGAAAAGAAAAAAAGGCCATAAATAATTTAATATTGGATACTAGGTTTACTGAAGAGTAAAACCAAGGAAAAGTACATTAAGAGTCAGGACCTGTGCAAAATTGGCACCATGATTTTGTGGGCCTTTCGAAATTTTGGACAGAGTTGGTCCAGCAGCATATCAACTCGCTTTTCTTAACCATATTAAAGTTGATAGTGTATTTCATGTGTTTTTTAAAGAAATATGTTCATGATAATTCTCACATGATTGATTGGAATTTGATATAGGTGGAACCAGAAAGAGATTGCCTGCCAGAACTACTCTTCATCCTCGATTAGAAAGAGATATTGCTATGAAATTGAGTCATCTCTCAGGTTAGAGTGCAGTGGAGACACTTTACAACTTAGGAATTTACTTGGGAGCAAGAGGATACAATGAAAGAAGCTTACCCAACATGGTTGAAGAATGAAGAAAAATAACAATAAACACCGAGGACAGTGTTAATTTAAAATGAGGGGGAAGATGTAATACCCCTTTGTTTCTATGTAAATATCTTTTCGTTTTTAGATTGAACTATTTTTAGTTGTGATGGATAGAAATCCATGGTGGAATTGACTTAAAATGAACAATAATGTATGATGATGTAATAAACGATTTTATTAAAGAAAAGGAAAATTATAAATTACTTGGGAAAGAAACACTTGAGTAAGAGATTTTTGCCAAGATACGGAAACCAATGTTGGTGGATAATATCGAAGCAATCTTCCCTTAAATCACTGCTAAAAATCCCTAGGGAATGATTAATAAGACTTAATATGATAGGTGAGAAAATCTATTAAATCACCCAGTTGTAGAAAAACACTAATTAAGGGTGGAATAAAGCATCGCGAGAGACAAAATAGGACTTAAAAGGAAAAAGAGGAAATGTATTTTTCGAAAGAAAACAAGAAGAAAGAAAGCCTAGGCTAGTGGGTTGGCAGACCCATGAAAAGAACGACGCCGCTAAGGAAAAATTTGTTAGGGAATTATTGTATAAAATGCATTATCTAGAATCAAAAGAGGTTGTTGATTCCTGGGACAAGCACATCTCACCTCAGGGAGAACTGGAGGTCGGTTCATGGTTGGATGGATAGTGATTCTACAAAGTGGTTTCTAGCTGGTATTTGGTTAGAAATTATGAGTTCTTTTATTAATTTCAAGTTCTATACATGGTTAGTCTCAAGAATTATTTAGATGTGTGAAATATCATATGCAACATAGTTGGATAATGAGTGATAATGTTGGTGATTTTAAACATTGAAATTTATGAAGCCTATGCATGAATAATGGTTTAAATATAGTATGGGTGGGTATATTGAGAAAAAAACATTTTTATGCATGTGCATAGCGGAAACTGATTGAATGTGTGAATTGGAGTTGGAAAGAAAAAAACAAAATTGCAATGTGCTAAATTTCATTGATTGTAATGTTAAGGCATGTGTACTATATATTTTTTCTTTTATTATTTACGCCAATGGTAGCATATAAATGTAGGTGTCATAGATAGTATTGCAGTGACTAAATTATTTCAGTACCAATTATTTGTATCCACCATCATCCATAAAAGTCGATGACAAATCTGAGTCAATAATGTGCCACCTTTGGAATTTCCAGTTATAAAATTTATTTGAGTAAGATAGTGATTACTAGAAAATAGTGGCTTGTAGCTCCTGGTAATACCATTTAATGTAACCCTAGTAAAATCTCTAGACCTATTTCTATGGGTTAGATGGGGTCACTTAAAAAAAATTCCCCTCACAAAAGAAGAGCGCTAGGATCTAAGTGCAAGGGGGTTCAAGGTGGTTTATCTTGCTGAAAAGAATCCCATATGCCAACTCAGAGATGCACAATGAAGAATTAAAGAAAAAAACCTAGAAATTATCATGCTTGGTTCATTCTAGCTGGGGATAGATTTACCCAGCAAGCATATAAGTGATCTAGACAAAGGGTTGAAGGTGAGTGAGTGGGAAGCAGGAACCAGTTAAGCGTAGAAATTAAAACACAAATATAATCAGGTGTTTCACTGTATGGTTATAGTGTGGAAGTTAATGAGGAATAAATTCTTGAGTCCTTACATAAAACAACCAGAACTTGGTCTTATTACTGGGTCGAACATAATTTTTTGAAGGGATAAAAAATTGATCTAAACAAAGACACGATCTAGAACTGTATAAAATATAATTTATAAATATATACCTAATTAGGATGACAGTGTACCCAGAGTCGTCCCTTCTCTATCATATAGAAAAAATATAAAGGACAAGGAATGTTTATTCTAGAGAAGAAAAAAAAACATGTAACACCATTAACCAAGATAACAGGGTAACTTCTATTCATTGATGGAACTCAACTACAAATACAAAATAAAAATTTTGTTGTACTTCACGAACTCTAATAACGCAAATAATTCCAAAAAATTCATTACTAATTAGGAAATATATTCATTCATCTAAGATGTTCATGAGCTGATACCATTCATGATAAAACACATCCTTTTCATGTAAAAAACTATAATTTGGAATCATATATAAAGCACTACATAAAGAACCAATTAGGAAAATTTAGGATATGGTATTATTAAAAAAGAAACATTCACTCATGTAAAAAAAAAAAACCAAATGGACTATATAAAATAAAGGGTTCTTCCCTTCTTAGGAAGTTACATTGGAAAATAATAGAGTTATTACAGAGAACTGTCCATACTTATACGTGGAATGATATTCTAGCCGAAAGAAAAAGACAACCAATACATAGTTACAACTGATATTTCAAATTCCCTTGCTGCTAGGAGCCAGGGGACTAAATAGTCTAGTTCATGTATAGGTGCCAGGAGTGGAAGAAAATAGATAAGTGAAGCTTATTATTCCTCGACGCTAGAGGTAAGGACCAAAGTAGATATTAGTAGGCAGATAACATGGGAAATAATCGACCTCCCACTTACTTGCAACCAATCATAGGAGTAGATGAGTAAGCTGATAAAGGAAAAATGCAACAAGTATGAGTTAGGATTGAGTAGAGAACAAGAAAGAACGTATACCTATGAACATATTTTTAATATTACTCCTCTTGCACCCAAATAAATTGAAAATTTAATATGATAAGTATAGGGGTTTCTTTTAGTAAAGGAGGTGCATAAGAATAAAGGTGTGATGACCTGTAATCAACCTCTGAGCATAATAAATTTAACATTTGGAAAAAATTACCAAGGTTCTATTGAATTTTGTCGAACCATTCCCAAATTGAGGCGCAACCCTAAAAAAAAAATAGTACCCAATTACCATTCCTCAAACAAAATAATTCTCAAAGGAAAAATCTCAAATTTACATTTCTAGTTCAGTAATTTAGCTCTGAGAAAGAAAGAGAAAAATAATGTAACAAAGGGGTGAGGGTTGAACTAGGATCTGGAAACACACCTGGTGAAAGGAAAAATTTGTAGCCCACAAGGTGCCGAGTTAGGAAAACAGGGTATGGGACCAAGGAATGCGACCACCCATGATACTTGTAGATATATAATTTATAGAGTTCAAAAGAACCAACACCAAAAACACAAACACCTACATTTTCTATATAAAACCACAGTTAAAAAGAGCTTGAAGAAACAAATTAATGATGGGAAAATATAAACTATAAAGAAAGGAAAACTAATTAAATACTAAATGTCACCAGTGTTTTGGCCGAGGTACAACTAATAATGTAGCTCCTGAATTCTGAGAAAGGAGGAAAAAAAATCTAGTTGCCAACATTTGAGGTTGCCAGGGAAATGAAGGTTGGGTAAGGCATTCTGAAACATACCCTAAAATGATATTACAGGTGCCGACATTGCAGAAATTCCCTGGCGGTGTTTAGCTAAGCAGAAATATTCCACCAATAGAAGGAGGAAATGTAATCCATAGTGTAGCAAATGAAAACAGAACCAAGAATGAACCCTCAAACATTAGGGTTAACGAATC
Organism: Pinus albicaulis; assembly: GCA_034641835.2. Classification (NCBI taxonomy): domain Eukaryota; kingdom Viridiplantae; phylum Streptophyta; class Pinopsida; order Pinales; family Pinaceae; genus Pinus; species Pinus albicaulis. Next base: position 64,738 of record JAXQQM020069516.1, on the reverse strand, counting down.
GAGGAAGGGTTTCCACCCTTGGATTAGTGAAAAGAATCCTCACATTCTATGAAAGCTCAAGTATAGGCTATAAGGCAATACCCATGTGATGACCATGGGGAGAGGGCTACGTGGGCAATGATTAGCCTTATGGCGGGGCAAAGAAGTGCAAGTATGAGCATGCCACACAAATTCCATGTGTGGCTCCATTAAATCAACAGGACCGAGATTCAATTTGCCATGACATGACAATATATGGTATTAGATAGGTGATCTTACAATATACATTAAAACTTGAGAGTTGGGGTAAAACAAGTGTATAAGGTTTACCAATTAGAAGCCCATGGTTTATATTAATGTGTGAAAACTAACTTTAGGTAAAAATGTATTAGACACTAACCCCATATTCATTGTTAGCATCTTATAGTGTGAAAATTTGGAGGGAAAAAATGAGTTAAGAATTAGAGAAACAAGTGCTAATGTAGGACAAAAGAGAAACCACACATGCCTAAGGTCTTAGCAAGTTGTGAAACCCATACACACAATGTATAATATTAGTTTAGGTGTAAAGTTACTAAACAGTTACTATGCTAATAAAAAAGAAAAAATATTTGGTGCAATAGGGATATGACATATGACAAGAATTAGTATGGTTCCTTTTATGATCTTTTATATAAATATAACATTGCTTTTAAGTGTGTAGATATTGACAAACACGAAGAAGCAATACAACTTGAAGAAATTGCAAGCATTAAGGACAAGTATAAGTCCCAAGAACCTACATCAATAGTTGAAAACAAAGAATGATAGTTTGCAATCAAGATCAATAAAATGGAGATTAAGAGTTCAAGTGTTCCACCTTTGTTGCAAAATACGTGAAAAGGTAAAATAAAATAAAAAAAGAAGAAGATCCACCACTATCTTATGGCAAGAAAGGTGAAGATAAAACTACACCAGCAAATGAACAAGCATTGACCCTTTAGCAAGAAAGCAAAAATGAAATCTTTTTTATGTACCATTGTATGGCTAGCTGAGTCGACTAAGGCCAAAAGACAAGTTAACATGTAGTTCATGATTAAAGAGATGTGTTATAATATTAATCACGACATCATCCATGAATATTCATGTGACTACAAACCCTATTCATATAATTATTTATACGTACCATTTACTTTCGAATCCAAATGAAACGTCACGATAAATATTACTCAAAATGGTAACTTTTTCGCATCGAGAATATGTAGAAATTTCAGTGATAGAGTGTAATTTAAAGTAATAATTAATTTTTAAATCTTTAAAATTTTGGGTACGATTGTCATTTTTGACCGTTATGTCTATTTATTATTATCATTATTATATTTGGGAGTGAAAATAGAACTTTTAGTTGTTTGTGATAATCTTTCTATTGAAATATACATCACTTGGTTGAAAAATTTACATTAATAAATGTTGGTTGCATAAATACAGAGGACGACTTCTTTACTGGTCTACAAAGCACGAGAGATGGAAAATGGTTTGGACGCTGGACATGTTTTGCACGAGAAATGGAAAATTATTGAATGCACTTCTTTGACGGCTGACTTGAATCGCTTCACCAACTACATGAGAAACCAATCAGGCAGGTCAATCAGCAGTCTTCATTTCATAGAATTTCTACATTTAAGTCATCATAACTTTGATTTTTTTATTAAAGTCTAGTTGTTATGTCATTTTTATTAGTCTCTGCTCTTTTAATTAACATTTAAGTAATCATAATTTTGAATTTTTTATTAAAATCTAGTTGTTATGTCATTTTTATTAGTCTCTTGTGTAAATGTTTAATATTTCTACAGTGTTATATCTGACATAGTCTTGACCCTATTATTTCTCACATTATTAATGTTCATTGGGTCCCTTACGTGTGGAGGCAAAGTTCTACACAGCGCTGAAGAGTAAAGCTGCTCTCCGAACAAAATAGTTTTACACAACGTCTACATCCCCACACAATACCATTATTCTCTGAACTCGAGAGTTTGTGCAAAAGTATATTAACAATTAAAATGTAATTGTAATTCAATTAAGCCGTAAACTATATGTTTAATTTATTAAAAATTTAATTGCACAACATAAGTGAATGGTTGTGCAAGTGCGGAAAAACACATATACATTTCTCTGCACAATCAAGTTCTCCCCACTGCTATTGCAAATTATATATATTTCATTTATTATGCTTATAAAAAAATTCAGAAATCATTTATTTATGATGTTTTTTTAATTTGTAAAACATAATTAAAATTGTATATTTAAATTATTAAAACCTAATTGTTTGTCTAATTTTGCAAATTGAAATAAAATTGTATATTGCAAAAACCTCCTGATTATCCACAGTGTTGAAAAATATTGGTAGACTTTTCCAACGGGGATCCATTTTCATAACAAGATAAGAATGAAGAGTGAAAGAAAGATACACAAGTTAAGATTATAAATAGTGAAAGATGAAAAAATGACAATAACCAACCAAAACTAAAATTATTAATCTATTTAAGCTAAATTTTTTTAATAAATAATTTTAATATTTAATATAAAGTAATTTTAATAGTACATAATATTATTATTAATTTTAATTCCTTTATAATTTTTATATATTATATCACCTAGTAATAATACTGCTAATTTTTTTTTTTTTAAATTTAAATTTTTTATATAAATTATTAATTCATTTAATCTAAATTTTTTATTAATAAATTAATTTTAATTTTTAATATTAATATAATTTTATAGTGCATAATATTATAATTAAATTTAGCACATTTTTAATTTTAATAATTATTTAGTAGCTTTAATTATTTATTTGACAAAACATCAAATAAATGGAATAGGTGGTATAGAAGATTTGACAAAACATCAAAATTGCACAGGAAAAACATAGAAGTTATGTAGACAAGAAAAAAAGGCCATAAATAATTTAATATTGGATACCAGGTTTACTCAAGAGTAAAACCAAAGTACATTAAGAGTCAGGACTTGTGCAAAATTGGCACCATGATTTTGTGGGCCTCTTGAAATTTTGGACAGAGTTGGTCCAGCAGCATGTCAACTAGCTTTTCCTAACCATATTAAAGTTCATAATGTATTTCATGTGTTTTTTAAAGAAATATGTTCATGATAATTCTCACATGATTGATTGGAATTTGATATAGGTGGAACTAGAAAGAGATTGCCTGCCATAACTACTCTTCATCCTCGATTAGAAAGAGATCTTGCTCTGAAATTGAGTCGTCTCTCGGGTTAAAGTGCAGTGGAGACACTTTACAACTTAGGAACCTACTTGGGAGAAAGAGGATACAATGAAATAAGCTTACCCAACATGGTTCCAGAATGAAGAAAAATAACAATAAACACCGAGGACAGTGTTAATTTAAAAAGAGGGGGAAGATGTAATACCCCTTTGTTTCTATGTAAATATCTTTTTGTTTTTAGATTGAACTATTTTTAGTTGTGATGGATAGAAATCCATGGTGGAATTGACTTAAAATGAACAATAACGTAAAATGATGTAATAAACGATTTTATTAAAGAAAAGGAAAATTATAAATTACTTGGGAAAGAAACACTTGAGTAAGAGATTTTTGCCAAGATATGGAAGCCAATGTTGGTGGATAATATCAAAGCAATCTTCACTTAAATCACTACTAAAAATCCCTCGGGGATGATTAATAAGACTTAATATGATAGGAGAGAAAACCTATTAAGTCTCTCAGTTGTAGAAAAACACTAATTAAGGGTGGAATAAAGCATCGCGGGAGACAAAATAGGACTTAAAAGGAAAAAGAGGAAATGTCTTTTTCGAAAAAAAACAAGAAGAAAGAAAGCCTAGGCTAGTGGGTTGGCAGACCCATGAAAAGAACGATGTCGCTAAGGAAAAATTTGTTAGGGAAGTATTGTATAAAATGCATTATCTAGAATCAAAAGAGGTTGTTGATTCCTGGGATAAGCACATCTCACCTTAGGGAGAACTGGAGGTCGGTTCATGGTTGGGTGGACAGTGATTCTCCCAAGTGGTTTCTAGTTGGTATTTGGTTAGAAATTATGAGTTCTTTTATTAATTTCAAGTTCTATACATGGTTAGTCTCAGGAATTATTTAGATGTCTGAAATATCATATGCAACATAGTTGGATAATGAGTGATAATGTTGGTGATTTTAACCATTGAAATTTATGAATCCTATGCATGAATAATAGTTTAAATACAATATGGGTGGGTATATTGAGAAAAATTAATTTTTATGCATGTGCATTGGGGAAACTGATTGAATGTGTGAATTGGAGTTGGAAAAAAAAAAACAAAATTGCAGTGTGCTAAATTTCATTGATTGTAATGTTAAGGCATGTGTACTATATATTTTTTATTTTATTATTTACGCCAATGGTAGCATATAACTGTAGGTGTCATAGATAGTATTGCAGTGACTAAATTATTTCAGTACCAATTATTTGTATCCACCATCATCCATAAAAGTCGATGACAAATCTGAGTCAATAATGTGTCACCTTTGGAATTCCCAGTTATAAAATTTATTTGAGTAAGATAGTGATTAGTAGAAAATATTGGCATGTAGCTCCTGGTAATACCATTTAATGTACCCCTAGTAAAATCTCTAGACCTATTTCTATGGGTTAGATGGGGTCACTTGGAAAAAATTCCCATCACAAAAGAAGAGCGCTAGGATCCAAGTGCAAGGGGGTTCAAGTTGGTTTATCTTGCTGAAAAGAATCCCATATGCCAACTCAGAGATGCAAAATGAAGAATTAAAGAAAAAAACCTAGAAATTATCATGCTTGGTTCATTCTAGCTAGGGATAGATTTACCCAGCAAGCATATAAGTGATCTAGACCAAAGGGTTGAAGGTGAGTGAGTGGGAAGCAAGAATTAGTTAAGCATAGAAATTTAAACACAAATATGATCGGGTGTTTCACTGTATGGTTATAGTGTGGAAGTTGATGAGGAATAAATTCTTGAGTCCTTACATAAAACAACCAGAACCTCGTCTTGTTATTGGGTCGAACATAATTATTTGAAAGGATTAAAAATGGGTCTAAACAAAGACACGATCTAGAACTGTATAAAATATAATTTATAAATATATACCTAATTAGGATGACAGTGTACCTGGAGTCTTCCCTTCTCTGTCGTATAGAAAAAATATAAAGGACAAGGAATGTTTATTCTAGAGAAGAAAAAAAACATGTAACACCATTAACCAAGATAACATGGTAACTTTTATTCATTGATGGAATTCAACTACAAATACAAAATACAAATTTTGTTGTACTTCACGAACTCTAATAACTCAAATAGTTCCAAAAAATTCATTACTAATTAGGAAATATATTCATTCATCTAAGATGTTCATGAGCTGATACCATTCATGATAAAACACATCCTTTTCATGTACAAAACTGTAATTTGGAATCATATATAAAGCATTACATAAAGAACCAATTAGGAAAATTTAGGATATGGTATTATTAAAAAAGAAACATTCACTCATGTAAAAAAAAAAACAGATGGACTATATAAAATAAAGGGTTCTTCCCTTTTTAGGAAGTTACATTGGAAAATAATAGAGTTATTACAGAGAACTGTCCATACTTATACGTGGAATGCTTTTCTAGCTGAAAGAAAAAGACAACCAATACATAGTTACAACTGATATTTCAAATTCCCCTGCTGCTAGGATCCAGGGGACTAAATAGTCTAGTTCGTGTATAGGTGCCAGGAGTGGAAGAAAATAGATAAGTGAAGCTTATTATTCCTCAACACTAGAGGTAAGAACCAAAGTAGATATTAGTAGGCGGATAGCATGGGAAATAATTGACCTCCCACTTACCTACAACCAATCATAGGAGTAGATGAGTAAGTTGATAAAGGAAAAATGCAACAAGTATGAGTTATGATTGAGTAGAGAACAAGAAATAACGTATACCTGTGAGCATATTTTTAATATTTCTCCTCTTGCACCCAAATAAATTGAAAATTTAGTATGAGAAGTATAGGGGTTTCTTTTAGTAAAGAAGGTGCATAAGAACAAAGGTGTGACGACCTGTAATCAACCTCTGAGCATAATAAATTTAACATTTGGAAAAATTTACCAAGGTTTTGTTGAATTTTGTCGAACCATTCTAAAATTGAGGCGCAACCCTAAAAAAAAAAAATAGTACCCAATTACCATTCCCCAAACAAAATAATTCTCAAAGGAAAAATCTCAAATTTAAATTTCCAGTTCAGTAATTTAGCTCTGAGAAAGAAAGAGAAAATAATATAACAAAGGGGCGAGGGTTGAACTAGGATCTAGAAATACACCTGGTGAAAGGCAAAATTTGTAGCCCACAAGGTGCCGAGTTAGGAAAACAGGTTATGGGACCAAGGAATGCGACCACCCATGATACTTGTAGATATATAATTTATAGAGTTTGAAAGAACCAACAACAAAAACACAAACACCAACATTTTCTTTATAAAACCACAGTTAAAAAGAGCTTGAAGAAACAAATTAACGATTGGAAAATAGAAACTATAAAGAAATGAAAACTAATTAAATACTAAATCTCACCAGTGTTTTGGTCGAGGTACAACTAATAATGTCGCTCCTGAATTCTGAGAAAGGAGGAAAAAAAATCTAGTTGCCAACATTTGAGGTCGCCAGGGAAATGAAGGTTGGGTAAGGCATTCTGAAACATACCCTAAAATGATATTACAGGTGCCGACATTGCAGAAATTCCCTGGCGATGTTCAGCTAAGCAACAACATTCCACCAATAGAAGGAGGAAATGTAATCCATAATGTAGAAAATGAAAATAGAACCAAGAATGAACCCTCAAACATTAGGGTTAACGAATCGAGGAAGGGTTTCCACCCTTGGATTAGTGAAAAGAATCCTCACATTCTACGAAAGCTCAAGTATAGGCTATAAGGCAATACCCATGTGATGGCCATGGGGAGAGGGCCACGTGGGCAATGATTAGCCATATGGCAGGGCGAAGATGTGCAAGTGTGAGCATGCCACACAAATTCCAAGTGTGGCTCCATTAAATCAACAGGACCAAGATTCAATTTTCCATGACATGACAATATATGGTATCAGATAGGTGATCTTACAATATTCATTAAAACTTGAGAGTTGGGGTAAAACAAGCGTATAATGTTTACCAATTAGAAGCCCATGGTTTATATTAATGTGTGAAAACTAACTTTAGGTAAAAATGTATTAGACACTAACCCCATATTCATTGTTAGCATCTTATAGTGTGAAAAATTGGAGGGAAAAACTGAGTTAAGAATTAGAGAAACAAGTGCTAATGTAGAACAAAAGAGAAACCACACATGCCTAAGGTCTTAGCAAGTTGTGAAACCCATAAACATAATGTATAATATTAGTTTAGGGGTAAAGTTGCAAAACAATTACTATGCTAATAAAAAAGAAAAAATATTTGGTGCAATAGGGATATGACATATGACAAGAATTAGTATGGTTCCTTTTATGATCTTTTATATAAATATAACATTGCTTTTAAGTGTGTAGATATTGACAAACATGAAGAAGCAATACAACTTGAAGAAATTGCAAGCATTAAGGACAAGTATAAGTCCCAAGAACCTACATCAATAGTTGAATACAAAGAATGATAGTTTGCAATCAAGATCAATAAAATGGAGATTAAGAGTTCAAGTGTTCCACCTTTGTTGAAAAATACATGAAAAGGTAAAAAAAAATAAAAAAAAAGGAGAAGCTCCACCACTATCTTATGGCAAGAAAGGTGAAGATAAAACTACACCAGCAAATGAACAAGCATTGACCCTTTAGCAAGAAGGAAAAAATGAATTTTTTTTTATGTACCATTGTATACCTAGCTGAGTCGACTAAGGCCAAAAGACAAGTTAACATGTAGTTCATGATTAAGGGGATGTGTTATAATATTAATCACGACATCATCCATGATTATTCATGTGACTACAAACCCTGTTCATATAATTCCGAGTTCAGTGTCGTTTGGTGGGTCAGTAAATTTAGGTAAGAAATAATGATAGTGGTTGTAATTTCTACAACTCAATGTATGTATAAATTTCAATGTGTATAATGCAATCGATAAGTCTTATATGTTAAATCTTCATTTTTTTTATTTATAACAATGTTGTTATCTTTAATCTTTTAAACTTATTTTACTTGGGCCACATTACTAATTTTTTAAATAACTTCGTGGAAACACTGATCAAAAACTTAGTGGAAACACACATTATCACAACACAATGAATTTCTTGTAGGTTTTAACCTTGTATAGAAATTATCTGCAAATGAACTCTTAAAATAGAAAATAAAACAATAGCGAGAGCATAAAACATAAAACATATATACATATATATTTTTGTCTGGATCCAAAAACTGGGACTACCAGCTTGATTTTTCATTATATTCCTTTCAACGTTACAACACACACACACACACACACACACACACACACACATGTCGAAGCATTTATAAATCCCAATCCATTAACCCTAGATTAGAACGTAATTGTAGTTCCCTTGACTAGATCTACAAAATACCATGAGCAGAAACCATCATGCCCAAAACCATGTGCAAACCCATACACAAAACCATAGGCAGGTCTGCCCACCTAATATAGAGTCCAAAAAAAAATTCCCCGGGGCGCTGCCCCAGACCCCGTGCAGGGGGGATTACCGCGCCCTTGCAAACCCTCCTGCTGCACCTGACACAAGTGTAGGGAGACTGGTCGCCCCCCGCTTCTCGCCTGATGCTAGTCATGGAAAGAATATAACACACCCAATATTTCTTTTAATTTCCGCAACCACCATGTTACTAGCGGAAAAAACGATGCCCATGTTTAAAACTGCTACAATTTAATGAATCAAATAATTTTTTTTAATTGTAATGCACAATAAGAGAAACACACTATTACATGGTTAAATCATTTCAATTTCCTCAACTCCTAGTCACTATTATAATTGTAATACCAAATTTTGAAAAGATTATGGTATAGATGAAGTTACAAGCTATATTCCAAGAAATTTAATTTTCAAGGTTTTTACTCTACTTTATTTAGCATTGTAAAATTAAATAGAAATGCCTATTAACATAAAACATATATTTTATCTTCTTATTATTAATCAAATAATATTTAATATTTTGGTTTTCAATCAAATAAAATTTGAAATACAATCTAAACTTCAAAGTAATAGAATTTCAAATATGAAAACTTTGAAAACGATCTAGTGTCCATGATTTTTAATTTTGAATATATATATAATTTAAAATATTTAATAATTTAAAATATTATTTTTAAGTTTTAATTTAATAAAAAAAATTATATATATATATATATATATATATATATATATATTATTTTAATGATTTTCTTTCTAGATTTTCTCTGTTTTCCAAAACTTAAATCTAACATGGTTTTTGGTTTCAAAACTTGTGTTTCCAAAATTCTTATCTAATAGGTTTCAAAACTTTTTTTTCCAAAATTCTTATATAATATATAAATAAAAAATAACACTTATAAATTTATGAATATAAAATTTGTCAAAATAAAACAATAATACAATTGAAAAATAAAAATTTCCAATTTTCCAATTATTTCTAATGTAGAATTTGTCAAAATAAAACAAAAATAATTTTTTTCAATTTTCCAATTATTTTTATTTCCTTTACTTAATTTTAAAAATACAACTAATCTATATATATTTAAGTGTTTTACCTATGTTTAAGCTTTAACATTCTATGCCCAAATCCTGAGGAGAGCCATTCCTTCACAAAGCCAAAGCATACCTAACTCCGACCAAAAAGTTTAGACGAGCACTTGACCGCTCCTAATTACTCGCGTATAAAACACTCTGCATGTCACGAGTATTGCTTTCCTTGAGAAGGTGTTACTTAAAATCTAACAACTTTTTATTAAAATCTAGTTGTTATGTCCTTTTTATTAGTCTCTGTGTAAATGTTTAATATTTCTACAGTGTTATATCTGACATAGTCTTGACCCTATTATTTCTCACATTATTAATGTTCATTGGGTCCCTTACGTGTGGGGGCAAAGTTCTACACAGCGCTGAAGAGTAAAGCTGCTCTCCGAACAAACTAGTTTTACACAACGTCTACATCCCCACACAATACCATTATTCTCTGAACTCGAGAGTTTGTGCAAAAGTATATTAACAATTAAAATGTAATTGTAATTCAATTAAGCTGTAAACTATATATTTAATTTATTAAAAATTTAACTGCACAACATAAGTGAACGGTTGTGCAAGTGCGGAAAAACACAAACACATTTCTCTGCACAATCAACTTCTCCCTACCACTATTGCAAATTATATATTTTTCATTTATTATGCTTATAAAAAAATTCAGAAATCATTTATTTATGATGTTTTTTTAATTTCTAAAAACGAGGATCCATCTTTATGACAAGATAAAAATGAAGAGTGAAAGAAAGATCAAAGAACTAAAATTATTAATCTATCTAATCTAAATTTTTTTAATAAATAATTTTAATATTTTATATAAATTAATTTTAATAGTACATAATATTATTATTAATTTTGATTCCTTTATAATTTTTATAAATAATATCACCTATTAATAATACTACTATTTTTTTTTTTAATTTAATTTTTTTATATAAATTATTAATTTATTTAATCTAAAAATTTTATTAATAAATTAATTTTAATTTTTAATATTAATATAATTTTATAGTACATAATATTATAATTAAATTTAATACATTTTTAATTTTAATAATTATTTAAGAGCTTTAATTATTTATTTGATAAACCTAAATGGTATTAAATTTTATTTCTCTATGAAATTTTCTAAAATTTTTCTTAAGGAAATATAACCCGATATCCGGAGATTTTTGCAATGAATGACAACCACAGAAGCCTAAAAACCATAAAATTATATATTCAAATTATTAGAAGCTTAGTTGTAACTCAATCCAGCTTTAAACTATATATTCAAATTATTCAAATCTTAATTGCACAACGAGTGAATGGTTAAGTAGGAGCACAAATAAAATTCATTTCTCCGCACAATCAACTTTTCTGCACTAACTATTGCAAACAATATCTTATCATTTATTATGCCTATTCTTAGAAAAGAAAGACTAAAAGCACAAATTTTATTTCACATGGAGGTATGTATGCCTCAACACACAAATTACTTTCAAACATTACTCTATAATATGGAATTTCTAAGATCTAACTTATTCTTAATTTAGGAGGAGAGGTTTAGAGAAATTTTCAACCATCATCAACAAATCACGAAAAAACATTTCATATATAGAATGTCAGTACTAACTCCAAGTCCCCCCCCACCCTTAATATTTACGTTACAAAAACCTATTGAAACCACCCATACACAACAAAATTCATAATCATTCTTTAAATGGTTTCCCCGCCTTAATACCTACATTAAAAAAACCTATTGAAACCACCAATACAAAACAAAATTCATAATCATTCTTTAAATAGTTTACAACTTCCGGATTAGCATGGGATCCATTAAGTTACCTCATAACCCTCAGAAAAGTGTAGTTGGCAAGTTGGTTTCCTGAGTTCCACTTTCGAACTCTCGAATCATGGATCTCTCGAAGTCAATTACTTTACAAAGTCCCAAGATGTCACATAACCTCACCAGAAAGCCGCTCTCACTTCTTCAACAAATGAGGGATCCTTCCCTAGACCCAAAACTACCAAACTAACTCGACAACAATCCATATTGATGTTTTTCATTGAACTGTAGTTGCTCTAAAAGAGTTTTAAAAGTTCAATTTCTTCATTGAACTAATCATCATCACAATTCAATCAATATTATTTTGTGGCTATATTTGCTTATTCTTTTACCTTCCCTTTTAATAGATCACTTGCACGACATTTGCAATTCCATGTTGCATGCCCAATTTTCCTTTCTACAATTATCAATGCCCCTTTGTAATTTAAAAATTCTTAACTGCTTTGTGAAGATAGCACACCCTTCCATATAGCCAACACCTTCTCTAACAACAAATATGTCACACAGCTAGCCTAAACAGTCTCATACATGCCTTATCTTTTTTGCGGCCTCATCATGCCATCAAAATGGATGACATGTAATCTGATGTCCATCAAATTCTCTTAGATGTTTCAGGTATACAAAATCATAGTCAACAAGACTTCAATGCATAGTCCGACACTCTAATTCAGATGTAGGAGGGTCTCAAGAAAAATTGTTTCCAAAGTTCTCAGCCAAACAAGGGCACAATGCAACACTTAATGCAGAGTCTCCATAGGGGCTCAACACAACACTTAATGCTTCAAATTAAGTTTTCTCACAGCCACATTCCACCCATGGTACTCTGCTTTAGACTTTCACCAAATGCTCATACAGTTTCATACTCAGTTGTTGGCTCAACGTAATTTGCATAATCGGTCGTTGGCTCTACTTGCACCAGCCACACGCATAGCTCATAGCAAACACACCTTCTACTTTAACACCCTATGCTTTGATACCAAGAAAAGAATGACTGAAATCACAAATTTTGTTTCACAAAAAGGTATGTATTCGTCAACACACACACACACAAATTACATTAAGTCATTACTCTATAATATATAATTTCTGAGATCTAACTGATTCCTAATTTAGGAGGAGATGTTTGAGAGAATTTCTCAACCATCACCAAAAACTCACAAACATAAATTTCAGAAATAGCATGTAACTATTAACTCAGAGTGACTTCAAAAATTGTTCTTTTATGATGTTTTTAATTTCAAAAACATAAATAAAACTATATATTCAAAATACTAAAAAATGTAAATGTAACTCAATCCAACTTTAAACTATATATTCAAATTATTAAAAATTTAATTTCACAACATGAGTGAATGGTTGTGCTGGAGTGAGGAGAAAACACATTTCTCCACACAATGAACTTCTCTACACTACTACTACAAACGATATATCTAAGACTATCATAATTGCCAAAAGAATACCCCTCGTCAAAAAATTTATAGAACATTTCATGTCAATTAAACTATTTTTGAAGCTTGTGTGAAGAGCTTTGCCGGGGCTTTCACTATGTAGATGTCTATGATTGACGTGATAAATTGTTTCTTTATTATGTTTTTTAATTTCTAAAACATAAATAAAAATATATATTAAAATTATTAAAAGCTTAATTGTTTTTTAATTTCAAAAACATAAATAAAACTATATAGCAAAGCTTCGCACACTCCATTTTCAATGCCAACCCACACTTTTCAACCATTTGAGTTTTTAAATTAGTTATTTTGATTTCAACTGTTTTAAGAGTGCCTCCACATAATGAAAATGAAAGAAAAAATCTCCATACAAAGCATTAACGATAAAAATATAATGAAAACACAATGAATAGCTAACAGCTATTAATTAATTAGTTGTATAGCACCACAATAGTAATAGCAAAATGAATAGCAAAAAAATTTATAACGATTAATAATGATAATAATTAAACAACAACAATAGTTTCCTCAAACTATTACATTTTTATAACACTATAGCCATTACACTACTAACATATAACACTATAGTGATTAACTATTTTCATTAATAGTTAATAATTAATGAGTTAAACTCGACACTGCAATAGCTATTACATTCAACTATTATTAACGAGACTATTAATATACTATTATACATTTAATTATAGCTATTAATTCTCCACCATTAATGCTTTCTTTTGATAATTATTTTACATGGACAACTATTATAATACTATAGCTATTAACTTTTTTTTATTAATAGTTAATAACTAAGGAGTTAAACTCGACATTGCAATAGTTATTACATTTAATATTATTAAGTTGACTATTAATATACTATTGTGCATTATTGTAACTATTAGTTCTCTTACATTAATGATTTTTGCTTTTGATAATTATTTTACATGGAACCGCACAATGAAAACACAAACATTACTATTAAACAAAAATGTTCACAGTTTCATTAACAATTAATAATTAATGAGTTAAACTATGTATTGGGACAACTATTACATTTAAGTACAATTAAATTGACTATTAATGTCGTAATGGCAACAAGAAATGGTTTCTAATTTAATTTTCCCTTAATTAAATTAGAAGGAAATTGTAATTCCACATCACATGACAACTTGTACGAGTTAACTAAGTTAGGAAGACTTAGTTAGCTTAGTCAATTCGAGTTGGGGGTCAAACTAGAGGTTGTTATTTATGGTAGCATCGGATGTGCTCCAAGTCTCAAATTTTGCAAGGAGGTTTAGACACATCTATTCGAAACAACCGAGAAAGCATTTTAGGAAATTCCACCTGGATTGTGTTTATATAATTAATTATTTATACTAGTCTTGGTTAAATTTTTAAAACAAATAATTAAAGGGTATTAATAAAACATGGTGTGAATCTTCTAGTAAAAGACGAAGATCAAGTTAAGTTAACCTCAGCTGTTGATTAGCGTTCTAATCTCAACCATTGACGTCTCAATGAGAAGATTATAAAAAGAACTTGATGGGGAATTTAAAAAATACACCGATAGAGTCTAGAGGTCGAAATTATTTAGTGAGAAGTGCTCAGGGAGAAGATCGATTGAGTTGATTCTTGTAGAGAGGGGAAGAGATAATTTGTGGTTTTTCTTTCCTAATTCGGAGAGTACCAGGAAGAGAGGGCAGAGAGAAGTCTTGAGAGGAAACGCAAAGTAAACCAAGCAAAGGTTGCATAGAGCTTTATAGGGAGTTTGTATTTCTATTGTGAGATAGTCAGGATCCAGTGTCAGAGCCAGGGTGTGAGACCGGGAGGTGAGAGGGTTGAAGTTTCTAGTGGTGGTGCAGTGCAATCGTAGCAGCAGTGACTGCATAGGTGTAACAAAATATTGTGCAGAAGGCCATATCCAGTGCATATTAGTGCTAGATCTTTTAGTGACGGGGATAGATTATGTCACCAACTCTTTGTTCAATTATATCTTTGTATAGGTTTGCGAGTCTTGGCATCCGAATAATTATACTAAAAAATCATTGCATAATAATACAAACCCTAAATTGTTGCACCGGTTTTCCCACATTGGGTTTTTCCTAGGACTTCCTCCAAAAATAACGATGTCGTGTGTCTATTATTTCTTCTTGCTCAGATCTTTTTTCCAAACTTATTTTTTCCGCGGTTTATTTAGCGAAGGTTGCAGTGTGATGTATTTAGTGTTTGCCATAGATAACTTCATATAAATTGTTAAGTAAAAGTTAACAATTAGGTGAATATTTTCCAATTGCTACAATAGGATTCCAAATCTAGGAATTTTCACATGGTATCAGAGCTTGTATAATAGTGTAGTAGAAGCAAGAGAGTAGGCTAGAAGGATCCAGCATTGAGCATAAAGGAGTTCAAAGAGCTGTATAAGTAGCATATTTATTTCCCAAGGGAGTGTGCAGTCCAAGCCAGGAGGGCTATATCTGTAAGGAAATCTCTCTCTAAGTGAGTCGACAAAGAGGTAGAATTTTCCAATTTATAATTTTTTAGAGGTAAAGGGAGTAGTGCAACAGATTCATCATAGATTTGCTACTGCTGGGATGCAGTTTTCGTGTAGCAGCAGTTGCTGGTGCAGAAAGCGTTAGAAGAGAGAAGAAGAAGACACTTTTGAGGGAATTATGACCTCAAGGAATTTCTTGCCCAAAAAATTCTGATTTCCCATGCAGAAATGGGGAATTTTGATTTCCGATTTTCTGAAGAGTTCTTTGAGACGAAGTTTCTAAATCAATTGGATCTACTATCATCGACTCCAAAGTCTCTAGGATGGTGAAAGGGTTTTTCAGATCGTTGGGGAATCAGACTATATTTTGGTGGTAGCGATTTGAACGAACGTTATGAGGCGCAGTTCGCGTATGTGGCTATCGATTTTTCCTACTTTCTACCTATTCAAATCCACATTTGTCTCTCTAGTGGACTACATGTTGAGCTTCCTAAACTATAGTGAGAGGAAAATATTAGAATAGGTGGTCATATTTTTAGCATCGATGACATTTGAAAGGCACATGCTCATAGTCGAGTGGTTGGGTCCAGTTGAAATCATGGTAGACCAAATCTATCGAATCCAGGAGGGGTTGGGAGATATTCATGTGAACACATATTTAGGCATAGTTTGCATGACATTTTATTTTGGCTATCTTTGAGACTTTCACAAATTATCTAATGGAATTCCTGATCCCCTTCAAGATATTAGATTCATAGAAATCATCCAGGAGTGAGAACAACTAGACCCACGTTGGAGCTGCCTGGAACTCTTCTTTTTCTGGATTTCAACATTCTTCCTAGTAATGAAGAAAAACTCCCACATTATTCATGAAATAGGTTCCATTCTCAAAAAATTTCTTCCTATCTTCCATATCTGTAAAAACCACAATGAAGAAGCCCTTTTCTCTAAGACAAAGCTCAATCTGACCCCAAGGGGCCCATTTTTCTTAGATCCACTAAAGGATATCTTGTTCTAGAGGCCAAATGCCTAATAATTTATATAGCAGGGCATGATCTTTCATGTTTTAGCGAGATTTTTCCAAACGGTTGTTTGGAATCACAAAACTTGGGTCTTCTTCCCGCTTTTGGGAGGCAATGATTGTGAGCGCATGCCTTCCATTGCACCACCATTAATAGTGTATTTGTGGCCACTTCCGCAAATGCTCCTGGATTGGCTTGGCTCTATTGGACAAAGGGAGTGTGTTTTACTGCATCACAAAAGAGGAGGACAAATTTCCGTCCCACCCCCGCCCATGCCAGGGGCCATTCATGGGGTTTCCACCCCTTAAAAGCAATATGATAGACAGAGAGGGGTGTTTTCAAAGTGGTTTGATATGGTCGGATGACTGGAGGCAACCAATGTGAATCCTGCAAAAATTCGACTGAGATATGAAAAACCCTAGTTTTCATATCTATCACCCATCTTATGTTATGAATGAAAAAAACCTTTCAATTCAACGATCACTTTCGACTTCATTTTCTATGTAGTTTCTCAAAGCAAAGCATACAAAAATATGGTGATAATATTATGACAATGTTAAGAAAATGACTCAGAATTGTTTTAAATTAATTAAAAACAAACATAATATATAGATTAATTTTCTATATAATGATATAATTATATTTAAAAATCAGTTTATATTTTTAATAATACATATTAAAATTTTTTCTTAAATGCAGGTTTTTATTTTATTTTATATTTGCACTATTCGTTAAATACATTGATATTTATAATATGTTTCAATTTATTGATATATGCATAATTATATTTAAGTTTTATAAGCAGTTTTATCTTTTTTGGAAGTCAAATTTTCATTATTAGGAAATTACATAAGTTTAAAGTCTCTTGTTTATTAGTCGCATAACACTTTGGAAGCTAGACCATTAATAAACCAACAAAACATTTATCAAAAAAAACAAAAAATCTCATAAGTGTAATCTCCAAAGGAAAAGTATCCGTACGAATTTGAAAATAATATAAAAGAAATTTGCTATAATCAACCTTAAAATAGATACGAAATAAGTGTTAACTAAGTTTTTCAAACCACCCTCAATAGGACTAGTAGAATAAAAAAGGGAAAGAAAAAAAAGATAGACATCAAGTAAAAGACTAAAAGAGGTGAACACATCCCTCTACATTGGGTTAAAATCCATTAGGTTGTAGCAGCTTGGAGTAGCACTAAGTGCCATATTTTCTTGAATTTTCTTGGGGCACTTATTCATCTATTTTCATTGAAGAAACACATTCTTCAAGATCAATAGAATTTTGTTCTTAGAATTATTAGTGACTTCACCAATAATGACTTCAACACTTATTCATGCCTTTCTATTGAAGAACCACATTCTTCAAGACCAATAGAATTCAATTCTTAGCATTGTTGGTGACCACAAATAGTGACTTCATCCTCTAGTACAGGTCAATTGCGAGAAAATATTAGTTCTACTAGCCATGAGTATGATTAGGGTTCAATACCCACCCCTTCATATCCTGTAGTGCTTGAGAATCCTACATGCATTCTCGCATAAAAAAAGAAATTATTGCTTATTTTCAACAACCAACATTGACAAAAAGGATTCTATAAAATATATTTCTCCAGGAAGATGCTATACTGGGAAATTGAATGATCATTACAAAAAATTAAAGGAACATGGAGTAGACATCAAGAATGAATAATTGCACACATCATGACTTGCATAACACCCCTTGAAGACTGAACATTCTGTGGGATGTCAAAATCAATGCAAAATAAGACCACCATTAGAGAAAACCATTAAGGGAGACTCTTGAGATAATTAATAGTGGCCTTGAGATAAAAAATAATTGACTTCTTTAAATAAATAAAAAGATCTCTCCAAAAAATCATATTTGAATCTTTTTTGGTGCTTATTTCCTCATTTTATGTTCTTCTCCCCCCTTCTGCTATTTTGTCACATTTCCTTATTCCTTCTATGTGATCTTCTAGGTTTTGCCTTGATTGGTTTACTTTTCCTTTCAAATGGACCATATTCTATATCTTTTAGTTTTCTATAATTTCATAGTAGTACTATTTTAAGATTATTTAATTTGTTTTTTCTTCTTTTTCTAGATAAGACTTTTTCTATTAAACTGATACTAGATTAGATGATATCAAAATATGTGAGATTGAAAAATAAAACAACTTCAAAGGTTAATGTATTTTGTCCCAAATATCCAAATACTAACTAGATACATACAAAAAAGTCTTATGCAAGTCATTACGGAAATACCAATAACTTCATTTTGCAAGTCATTATGGAAATATCAATAAACCTTCAAATATTTGAATTTAATAAAATAATATATTTTGGTTTATTCCAGAATTTGATTTATAACTTTTGCATATATTATAAAATTTGAGTAGTACTATAATAACACTATTATATGTCTATAATATTATTATATATAATTAATATAAAAATATACTATACTACATCATATTTATGTTATAATACAATACTATTTATGAATATCATTATTATACATTCTTTATATTACCAATATCCTATTATAATTAATATCACTAGTATGTTACAAATTATTATATTAAGTTATATTATTATTATTTTTTACATTTTTTTAAATTTTTTTCTTTGGTTTGGGTTTTGCAATTTGGACATTATCACTTTATTTTTAGCTTTCTTTCTTTCTCTTATGTGTATTTATTTATTTTTTACTCATTTTCTCTTTGTTCAAATTATTTCAAGTGGGATTTTCTTTTGTATTTGAAATGTCTACAACAATTAACAAAAATCATGGATAATATAGCTTAACCTACAACTATTTTATTGTAACTCCCTTAACTCCTCATTCACTTATGGAAATAAGGACTCTCTGAATAAAGTTAAAATTAATGGATAAAGTTTGTTGCAATGTTGTGTGTTTGTCTTAGTTTCGACTTAGTTCTTATCTTCTTTAGGAATGTGTGGAAAAGCTCTAGAACCAAATACAAAGCCTCAAATGGAGTCTTGAGATCAAGACAACTAGTTGGGCGTCTGTTATTTAAGTAAACTACGGTACTAATTGTTCTGCCCAAAAACCATTGGATGGGTTCTTACCTTTTAACATGCTAGTGCACACTCCACTAGAGTTATGTTTTTTATTTCTGCAACCCCATTTTATTGTGGAGTGTGGGGTACTGTAAACTGTTGTGCTATTACATGATCTCTGTAGTATTTGATGAAGTTCCCGAGTATGTATTCTCCTTATTGATCTAAGTGGAGAATTTTAAAAACTTTCCCTGACTGCTTTTCACTGAAATTTCTAAATTCTTTAAAGTACTCGAAAGTATCACTTTTCCTTCTAAGAAAGTATACCCAATTATACCTTGTACGGTTATCGTTATCAATAAATATCAGGAAATAGTAAGCTCCACCTAAAGACCTTGTTTATGTAGGTCCACAAATATCAATATGCACAAGTTCACGTATATATTTATTTCTCTAATTTAAGCTAGAGGGAAATTCATACCAGTGAATTTTTCAAAGTGCACAACCTTCACAATCAATATGTCCATTCTTTAAAATAGGAAGTCCATCAATCATACCTTGTTTTTGCAACAACAATAAGTCATGAATATTGATGTGACCAAACCTTTGATGCCAAGGATTCTCGATTTTCATAGTCGTTGAAGTTAAAGCTTGATGTGGAATTCTTGTAACATTTAATTTATATAAGCCTCCAACTCTTATTCCTAATGTCACTGAATTTTGATGATCCAAAAATTCCTTTACAATATTATAATTTTAAAAAAATTCTACCTTTAAATTTTGATTTGTAATCAGGAGACAGAGATCAAATTATTTGTAATGGTAGGGATATACGTGAAATTTTGGATGCACCTGGCAGGTACATACATGAAACCAAGTTCCAACCTCATCTGTCTCAGCTGAAAGAGCAGCATTAAAGACAAATAATTTCATATCACGATTCAGATCTTTGCCAGAAAAATGCCCTGTATGCCTCTTGTGTCCATGTCTGTTTTCATCATTCTTCTTTTTATTATAGTCTCTAATAACATGACCAATTCTTCCACAATAAAAACACTTAATTCCTGAATCATTTTTAATGGCAGAAGTGTCCTCAGACATGTAATTTTATTAATAATGAAAATAAATTACATAAAAAGTCGCAGGAGTTTACAAACGTAAACTTCTACTAAAATTGCAATTAGGAGGCTAACCTATTTATAAGCTCTATGTCCTAACTTGATTTAGTTATGGATCACTTGAAAAAATAACAAGTGTCCATTTACAATAAATGATCTTCTATCCAATCTAATAACTTTATTCCTATTTTAGAGCCTACGATATGACTCAATTCTAGAGTCCTATCTTTTCTAACAATATTCTATTTCTAAGTGTCTCTTAATATTTATTAAATATTATAATTTAATAAATAATTTTATTCTCTAATATTTATTAAATATTCTAATTTAATAAATATTTTATCCTAATTTTACATTAATATATTTTGATCATCTAACATTCCCCCCTATAATCCAAATATACATTACAACATATACCAAGTTCATCTCTGAACTTAGTAAATTTTATTCTGCCAAGAGGTTTGGTGAAGATATCAAAGGTATTATCTTCTGAAGGAAAATAAATCGGCTTGATGACATCCTTTGCAATGAGTGATTTGATATGATGATACTTGGTGTCCACATGATTTGTATTTGAATGAAAAACTGGATTCTTGGCAAGCTTTATTGCTGACTGATTGTCGATGAATAACAAAGTAGCTTCTACTGGAGGAATTCCCAAGTCCTATAAAACTTGACGCAACCAAACAATCTCAGACACTGCTTCCTATGCTGAAATGTACTCTGCTTCTGCTGAAGAAGTGGCCACTGTAGCTTGCTTCTTGCAACTCCAGGAAACTGCAGCTAGCCCCATTTTCATTAAATAACCTAAGGTTGATGCCCTATCATCAATACTGCCAGCAAAGTCAGCATCTGAAAACCACCAAGTACAAAATTTTTAGTCTTTTTGTAAAGAAGACCAAAATCTTTTGTTCCTTGGATATAACGAAGAACTCTTTTAGTTGCATTCCAGTGATAGTCTCATGGTTCCTACATAAAGCAGAAAAGAATACTAACGACAAAAGAAAGATCTGGTCGAGTAGTTGTCAAATAAATCAGGCTACCAATCAACTGTTAATAAGTAGTACTATCCACCATTTCCCCCCCTTCAAATTTTGAAAGTTTCAAGTTTTGTTCCATAAGGGTGAAAACAGGCTTGCAATCCTACATTCCAAATCACTGAAGAATTTTTGCTGCATATTTACTCTGAGAAATGAATATATGATGTGGATGTTGGAATACTTCAACTCCAAGATAGTAATGAAGTAGTCCCAAATCTGTCATCTTAAAACCTGCATGTAACTTCTTTTTCACCTGTGCAATGTGATTATCATTGTTGCCTATGATAATCAAATCATCGACATACATAACCAACATCACCAGATTTTTACCTTGTTGACGTACATATAAGGTATCATCAGATTCACTTGTTGAAAACCAACTTTCCAAAGGTATTCATCCATTTTAGCATACCAAGCTCGGGGAGCTTGTTTTAACCCATATAAAGCCTTTATCAGTTTGCATACTTTATGTTCCTGTCCTTCAATTTCAAAACCTGGTGGTTGTGTCATGTACACTTCTTCCTGTAAATCACCATTGAGGAAAGCACTTTTTACATCCATTTGATGAACTTTCCATCCTTGATGAGATACTAAGGAAAGTGTGATTCGGATAGTGTTCCATTTAGCTATAGGAGAAAACGTTTCCTCATAATCTATCCCTTCCTGCTATGCAAAACCTTTAGCAACACGTCTTGCTTTATACTTGTCAATTTCACCATTTTTCTTGTACTTAATTCGGTAAACCCATTTGCATCCGATGGGTTTAACATGCTGAGGAAAATCAACAAGTTTCCAAGTGTTATTTGCTTGAAGTGCCTGATATTCATCAACCATAGCCTGTTTCCATTCTTTATGTTTTATTGCTTCTTGATAAGTAGAAGGTTCAGTAAAATCATTTGCTATCAAGGCAAAGTTGCCTTCATTTTTTTAGGCCTTACATCTTTCAAAAGTTGAACGGCCCATTTTGGCAATTGATGTTCACTGGTTTGAGATTGTGAAAAATCACCATCATTAAAAAGAGGGTTGATGTAAATTGATGTTTGTTGATCAACCACCGGTTCTGGGGGTGAAGAGTCATTGTCAGAAGAACTACTACTGCTAGGAGAGTTGGATGAACTGCTAGAAGACCCAGATGGTGCTGATGAAGAAGATGGACTGGATGAATCATTTTCAGATGAAGGAAACTCAAGTTCATACCAATTTTGTGAATTTAGTTGACTTTGTAAATTTCCGTTTCTTTTATCATTTTTTGTTTCTAACTTTTGAAGAAGAATTTAAACTTCCTTAGTACTCTTGTTCTCATTTTCATCAAAAATCACATCTCTGCTTATAATAAATTTCCCATTTGACAAAATTCGGTACCCTTTCTTCTCATCATAATACCAGATCATTGTGCACTTCAAGCTTCGTGCATCAAGCTTATTTCATTTTTCCTTCGGAACTAAGGCATAACAGACTGATCCAAAAACTCTGAGATGTTTTACCCTAGGTTTGAAGCCAAACCATGCTTCAGAAGGTGTGATTCCATCTAAAGAAGCAGTGGGAGATCTGTTCCTCAAGTAGACAACAGTATGAATTGCCTCAGCCCAATATAAAGGACTTAACTTTTTGAAAGTTAACATAGATCGCGCCATTCCTAACAAGGTACGATTCATTATTTCTACTACTCCATTTTGCTATGGAGTGTAGACATTGGTAAGATGTTGTTTTATGCCATTATCCATGCAATACTTTTTGAATTCATTTGAAGTGAATTCTCCTCCATTGTTAGTTCTAAGAGTGCCAATCTTCTCCTTTACTTCATTTTCAATAAGCTCACGAAAAGTTTTGAACTTTTCAAATGCTTTTGACTTTTGCTTCAAGAAATATACCCAAGTCATTCTGCTAAAAGCATCAACAAAGAGTAAGAAATATTTGCAACTTCTAAGCGAATTTGGGAAGGGTCCACAAATATCACTATGAACCAGCTGCAAATGCCTGTTTGTGTGCCATGAACTTGTAAGAAAAGTCTCTCGATGTTGTTTTCCAAAAATGCAAGATTCACACTTTGCATTTTCCCTTTTGAAGGTTGGAAGTCCTTTAACCATTCCCTGTTTTTGTAACTGAGAGAGACTGTCAAAGTTGAGATGGCCATATATTACATGCCACAATCTGATCAGTGAAATATCTGTACTTGCTTCTCCTGCAATGTCAGAATTTCTTGGAATAATTGTCCCTTTCATCCTTAACAATTTTCCATCTTCATGACCTGTCATCACTGTTTTCATGTTTTGTTTTCACTGAGTTTATTTTAACTAAGACATCTTCCATAATTACCATATGTCCTGCTTGGCGAATTGTGACTAAAGATAACAAATTTTTCTTGAATGTTGGGACTTACCATACATTTGAAATCATTCTTTCTCCAATGTCTGGTAAAAAAAATTTAACTACGCCTTTTCCTGAAGGAGTATGTTTTGTTTTATCAGCAAGATAGATTGAATTCAGATGAAATTCTTTGAAACTCCAAAAGAAGTCACGTCAAAATGTCATGTGTTGAGTTGCGCCTGTATAACTCCAAATCCTCCAACAATAGATCTATGGATCTAACTCCATATCCTCTAACAACTCCACATACGGGTGCTACGAATCCAACTCTAGACAGATGAACAAGAACATCAACACAGGTACATCTGGTCTCGGGCCGCCTTTAACGGGAAAAAACCACCAGTGTGGGTTCACCTTGTTGCAAGTCGTGTTGAATAAAATTCCTATAAGTTTTCATGATCAATGTGGGTTTCATCACGGACCATTCACGCTGGACAAAACTCTGTCCCTTTTTACTACCATTAGTGGTAAGTGCAACCTCTCTTTGTTGGGGGTGCACTTCACAGGTTTATTCAGAAAAAAAAACACTCTGTCACACCAAAAAAAAAATCATCGTACCTCATATTCCAACCACTAAGGCTCTTTTATCTCAGCCACCAAGGCTCTCATCCACAAAGGCTCAACTCCCCATAGACCCAGCTCACACAGAGCTCTAATACCAAGATAAAAATTGTAAAGATAAATTAGATAAAAAACTACAATTTGAAACTAGCAGCTCATAGGTGAGACAAGCTGCACCTGGAGACTGCCCAGGCATTACTGCTCTATTCCATTGATCATAAAATCAGAAACAAATAAGATTAAATTTGATTTAGGGAGATCAAAACTATCTCCTAGAAAATAGGAACTAAGTCTAAACTAACACACACACACAACCGTGAAACAAATTTTCTCCATTAATTTCAACTCTCCCCCTTAATGGAGAAAGGATTCACTTGCACACCTAACATCTCCCTAAGCAATTCAAATTTGATCTTCCCAGGAGGCTTGGTGAAGATATCAACTGCATTTTCACAGGTGTTACAATTTTCAAGAAAAACCTCTTAAGACTGAACCTTTTATCTAAGAAAATGAAATTGAGTATCTATATATTTTGTGTTTTTATGAAAAACAGGATTATCTGCCAGCTTGATTGAAATTTTTTTGTCGCTTTTAATCATTGTATCATCCTTTTCTTCTTCTCTTGCATCATGAAGAAGTCTTCTCAACCAAATTGCTTCACAAGTGGCTGCACATACAGCTTGATACTTTGCTTTTGTTGATGATAAATATACAATACTCTTCTTTTTACTGCTCCAAGAAATGAACCTGGACCCAGTATTGAAAGCATTCCCTGTTATGGATCTTCTATTGTCCAGATTTCTAGCCCAATTTGAATCTGAATAACCTGCCAATTTAACATCAAAATAATCACTATATTTTATTTCAAAATTTATGGTTCCTTGAAGATACCTTAGGACACATTTTGTTGCCACCCAATGATTTTCAAGAGGCTTTGTCATAAACTGACTCAACACATTAACTGAATATGTTAAGTCGGGTCCGGTTGTAGTCAAATAAATAAAACTTCCAACTAGTTGTTTATATAATGTAGAATCCACCTCTTTAGAACCACCATCACTTTGAAATTTAACATTTTGTTGTATAGGTACTGAAGCAAATTTACACTAATCCATTATGAATTTATTCAAAAAGTCCCTGATATACTTTCCTTGAGTAACAAAAATCTAGCCAGAATCCCTCCTAACTTCAAGACCCAAACAATAATGTAGTTATCCAAGTTCCTTCATTTCAAATACCTGTGACATATGTATTTTAATTTCTTCAACCAATTCATCAGAATTTCCAATAACAAGTAAATCATCAACATATAAGGAAATCGACACAATCTGCCCCTTTGAATCAAATTTGGTATACAGATTTGGATCATTATTACTTCTCTTATAACCATACTGTAAGAAGAAAGAGTATATTTTTTCATACGAAGATCTGGGAGCCTTTTTCAACCCATACAATGCCTTCTTTAATTTACAAACCAAATATTCATTTCCCTTTTTAATGAACTCTTTAGGTTGTGTTAAATACACTTATTCCTTCTATTCTCCATTTAGAAAAGCAAATTTTACATCTAGCCACGTGTAAGCTCCAATGGTACTTTGTAGCTAGAGCTATTAACATCCTAATAGTGTTTAACTTAGCTACACAAGCAAAAGTCTCTTCATAATCATCCCCTTGTTTCTGTGAGTACCCTTTGGCCACCAACCTAGCTTTATACTTGTCTACACTACCATCTTCTTTGAACTTAGGTTTACATAACCATTTATAACCAATGGGCTCTTTTCCTTTTGGAAGTTCAACTAATTCCCAAGTTTTTTTAATTATGGACTCATACTCTTCATTCATAGCTGACCTCCATTCATCATATTGATTTGCTTCATTAATTCATGGTATCAACAACATTAAAAATACTAGTCATAAGAGCATAATCTATGTACCTTGTAGGTAGGTGAGTTTGTCGTCCTGATCTCCTTAGTAGAAGGCTTGCCTCAATTCAGTCATGTGTGCTTTCTTTCTCACCTCTGAATGGACTTCTACTGCTAAATGTATCGATATCACTATATTCCTTCTGTTGCTATTGTAATTTATTGTCTTTGGCTTCATCATCATTATCATCAATCACTAAAGGCATGTGCCATTCCTCATAACTTATGTCCTTATTCCCTTCATCAACTTGTTCATGTAATATAACATATCTACTCGCAAATACCTTGTGAGTAGATGGATTAAACATCTTATATGCTTTAAAATCAAAACAATACCCTACAAATATGCATTTTATAGCTTTATCATCCAGTTTCTTCCTATATTCCTTAGGAAGATAGGAACTCAGTCTAAACTAAGACACACACACAACCATGAAACAAACTTTCTCCATTAATTTCAACTAATAATTGTGTCAAATTCTCCACCCTCATGCAGGCCTCGAGCTTCCTTGCTAGCCATGATCCCCATGCCCCTTTTCACAATACTCCTTGTGTTAGTATGTTTGGCGCACGAATGTACCAAATCACACTTGCTTAAGAGGGGTGATTTTTCCCTCTTGAGTTATTGGTCAAAGGCAGAAAATAGATGGATTCAAGAAAGTTAGTGGAACATGCTAAAACATAAACATATTAGATAGAGAAATAACATGCATATTCAAACATAAAAACTAAACTAAAACTAAAAAAAATGAAACAAAAGCTCTAAATAGATTCAAACAACTTCAATAATCCAAATGGAGGCACATACGTCCCCTCTTATTGAGTGTTGGTAGGAAATGAGGATGAAAATTTAACCCACTTTCCAAGGGGCCCTTGGAACTATGGAACTCCAAGTCCTGATGCAAGGATGTCTTTACTTCTAAGCTGCCCTGATGCAAAGTCTCCCTCTCTCTACTATGGTGGACTGGAGTTGTTGGATGTCCAACAACTGAGTCCCCTCTATCTCTTCTCCGGATCACACACTGCTGATATTGCTTGGAGAAATTATGGCCATCATAACAATGTGTTCTCATATTTCTCACCTCTTGGTGGCCTTTTATAGGAGAATTCAAATCCTCCATCCCTATCTTGGTACATTGTGGATGGTGACCCAAGAGATGAGGGTGATTCCATTATGTGCTCCTTTGATTTCCAAAGGAGGATTGGGCGACTGTCCTTAGGTGGCCTCAAGTGTGAGATCAATGTTCTGGAGTGTGCCTTGTGGTCCCTGAAAGTGACCTCCGCCACTCTCAGGACCACGCATCTTTTTGAGGAAAAGTCACGCAAATGCGCGCTTATCGAATAATTATGCATACAAAGGCACATTTACCTGGTTTCTTCTGTGCGCAATTTGATTTTTCCTTTTAGACCTTAGAAATTTTTAAATACTTCAAATTCTCTGATGTCTCTCAGCCCCATAAATCATTCTACCTGACATTGAGTAATGTCATCTTTTCTTGTCCGATTTTCCAGTGATAACAGTTGCCCCTAATGTGTGAGGTATAGGAAGAACTATATAGCCAAAATACATTATTGTTTCTATTCGGTGTACTGTGTGGAGAGAGAGAGAGTCCTGTGTGTAGCTCGGAGTTGGGGACACCCTACACCGGGTCGAAGAGTGACCATGTCCTGTGGGATGCCTGCAAGAAATTGTATAATACAATATATACAATTTTTCTATGAGGCGGGCATGTCCCATGCTCATGATGCTTTGGCTAGTTAAACAAATCTATTTGACAGATACATATTATGTTTGTGTCACTAGTATGGTAGTGATCTGTTGGTTGATGACGACAACTGATGACACCCTCAAGGGCATTTTCTTTGAATATAGGTGGAAAGTGGTACCAAATGCATAAAATTGGTATGGCATATAAATGTGCATTGTATGCATAGGTGTTGGCTGGAACCTTCTCGTGTAAGCATTGCTGAAAGAGAGGCTTATAAATGCACAGGTCTTCAATGAATTTGATCAAAGTGAAATGGTTGTAAGGTACGATACCATCTTGACATGAAAGCTTGTGTTGTAGTTGAATGTCAGGAGGATCGATGACATATATGGGCAATGATGTCTCCCACAGTGCCACCCAAGGATGCCCTTTTTGTGGAGAGGGGTGATCCAAGGTACCACTTCCTTTCTGGAAAATAGGTGTTGATGGCAACAAAAAGGAAGCCTCAACCGAACGAGGGGATCAGTGATACGAAGGATCAGGATCCTAGATGTGATGGGTTCAACATAGGCATGATGGCGAGGGGTGACTAAAAACTGATGATGGGGGTTCAGTGGCCCAAGGTCGGAGTATAAAAAGCAGCTTGGCGATAGTCATAACTATTTCTGATGGGGAAATCCCTGGAGTCTGTAGGACTTCCAGGGTGGATATAAATTGGTTATGAATGTCATGGTGGCTTTTGCGTGAGGGTGTGACACTCTGACCAAGGGTGACCAGGGACTGCTTCCATGGGAGAAAAAATGAATGGGTGGGTGGGGGACATAGTGCGTCGTTTGCGGTCTTTGTACACTTACCAAAAGAATAAAATAATGGGGTTTGGTTTGCACAAAACACAGAGATGGGTGCCCCAAAACATGAAAGTGTTCACTCACTGATGATGAGAGGAAGGTGTATTGCTGAGGGTGGGGGGCCCATTGGTTGGTCTCATGTGTGAGGTTGATGAAGTGGATGAAAAAATATCATAGATGGGTTATGCTGATGGAGGTATGGTAGGCCAAATGCGAGGTGTGGTAGTGCACTTTTGATCTTCTTGCACAAATTGGTCATCCAGGAAAGGGGTTTTATTTTAATATATTAAAACATGACCTGATGCATGGCGAGTGAATGGGCATGAGGTGCTTCCCAGACTATAGTGGTATGGCCATAGTGTCACTTTTGTTGTGATATATGGTCTACTTTGGGTGACAAGCGCCATGGAGGGGAGGCTCTACCAACCAGCGAGGATGCTTATCACGTGCAAGGTGAGGTGATGATAAACATGGTCAGGTGTGTGGAACCTATGGATGATTTCTGATGGAGAAATGATGTCAGCATATGCAAATTTTTTCTGGGACTCTACCATGCTGGGGGTAGAATGATACCTGCTCTTGGAACTTTCATTGGATGGAGTTGAGGATGGTTTGCATACTACCTGCAAAAACAAAGACCCCAAGTGAAAGCATCTTCTTTATTCAAATTTTTATTTGAAATAAATGTGCTTAAAAAAGAAGATGAGAGAGCACATACAAACGGAACTGAAAATTTAATTTTTCGGGGGTGCGAATGTGTGGCACTGCCCTTGGGCATTATGGAGCGTTGATCATAGTGTTGCATTCTGTCCGGAGATTGGGCCTTCTTAACTCTCATTATGGTCCTCCAAATTTTCTGAAAAGGGTGACATATAGGCGAATATGGCTCAATTCAGTTCATTTGTTGAGCATTGAGAGGTCAGAGAACTTTGTAGAGCAGTTCTTGCCGCTGCGGTCAGCTTGAGTACCTGAGATTAGCGATTTTTTAGCCAGGTAAGCTCTATGATGTCCTGCAATTTAATTTTTTCAATGTACTGGTGTCGAGGTCCATACAAGATGGGTTTGTACAGATTCTAGGTCAAATTTTACCTTGAACACGCTGGAGATCAAGGTACAGGCGCACATTTTGCATGCAAAAAACTGGGAACAAGTGTGCAGAGAGCTTAAGCTAATTTTGCCAAAAAAATTGGAAATTTTGTCTGTTTTTTGGTGTTTTTTGTGTTGCTGATATGTTCCTGTTTTGATGACAAGATGTTGTGGAGGGAGAGGGATTAGCCTGAGCTCTGTGCTGTCATAGTTGTCAATGATCAGGCATGCCAACAATTGGCACGATGGGGTCTCCTAAAATTTCTGAAGAATGACCTTCTTCTATCATAGGATTGACGTTTGCGCTACCTGATCTGATGCTGGAACATGCGGCGCAAGGTGATGGTGCTACGTGGGTGCCACCTCACTATCTATCCCAAGACGGATATCTACTTTGTGACTAGGTTGTTATCTCAGGGTGAGGCGTTTCGCTGTCCACTTCCCTCTAGGAGGGTGGATCTTGAGCGGTTCTGAGTGCGTCATTGCAGCGGGGCCACCCATACGGAGGGTTCTATATGTATTTCTACAGTGACAGACTTAGCCAAACGGTGTGCTTTAGCAGCCATTGTGCGACTAGCGGGGTCGTCTGCTCCTCATCAAGCATTGGGTTCACAAATCGGTGTCTTGTGCTGGCTAAGGGATGGGCATTTCTTTGAATTTTCCCGCTTTTGTTACGACGGGATGTTGGCATATCTTTCCAAGGTTCGGGATGGATCGAAGTTGTTTACCTATGCCAGCATCTTATACAACATTATGTATGAGCGGGTGGTGCTGCTAAGACCTACAATGGCAGTGCCTACTGGGGGGCCACAGGAGCCTCACATGAGGAGGTGGGCTCCCGTGATGCCTCGAGGAGGTGGTGGTAGGGTGGGGCATTACTGGAACGCCACTACTAAGGCTTGGTTCAAGGCCAACCCTTAGATGTTCCTGTCATTTCCTTATGCTGGGATGGACTTTCGAGGATATCCAGACATGGGTCTTCCTGCTGGATATGTTTTGGGGCCAACAGGTATGTCTTTTTGTTTTCTACATTTATTTGAGTATTTATGTTTATAGGTGTATTATGATGACACTGACATAGTTTTGGTTACTCTTGCAGATGTTGGCGAGGTCGGTCGTCCAGTGGTTCGGTTGGTTGGGCACCAGCCGATTCGGCGACCTTGAGGAGCTCTTGGGGGGTAGGGAGGAGCTCCTACACAGCCTCTGGTGGAGCATTGGGTGGTGAGGCTGGCCCCTTTGGGGAGGGTAGCAGCTCGACTGCTGCTGAGAAAGCTCGTGCTGATGCGGCGGAGGCTCGTGTTGCTGAGCTGACTGCGCATGTGAAAGCTTTGGAGGATGCCTGGGGTCGAGTGGACCGCTTGACCTAGGGGATGCCTACTTGAGGCTTTCTGGATGACCTCGAGGATATATGGCTGGAGACCTCAATGGCCCGGGAGAGGGGCTATCAGCCAGTTTTACGTTGGGTGGTGGTCTCCAGATTGATGGCGGCTCCAGTAGTGGTACCAGGAGTGGTAGTGGGTCCAGGTTCCCCACCTCGGGGAGCACCAACCTAAAGTATTTTTTGTACACAGGGAAAACACCCATTATGAGGATGCTCCCCCCATTTTTTTCGACTTGTATATGTGTATCTTTTGGGCTGACCTATGGGTCAGGGACTATTTTTTGTACTGAGACACATATATTTTGATATATATATATATGTGTGTGTGTGTGTGAGAGAGAGATATTTTTTGTGGCTCTACATGGTGTGCCGCCTATTTATGTTTATGGATTATATTATGCTAATGGATATCTATATTTTTCTATGTTTTTGTTTTTTATGTATGATGGTTTATTCGAGATGCATTCTAGTTTAGAATATTGTTAGCTATGCGATAAACTATTTGGTTTTGACTCCTTGGTACATGTGTGATTGTAATTTAGTCAAATTGTCTGCTTAATATTTTTGCACACAAGTACTTTCTAAATAGATGTGAATCTCGTATCTCAAATTTTTGGTTTAACTGTGACACTACTAACTAGGAATCGAGGTATATATGTATATGGCATATGCCTTGATGGAGGGCGTCGCACATAATTCCAATAACGACGTCATATTCTTCCTGATTGTTTGTTGCTGAACTGATACAAACACCATTGGTGTAGAGTGGTTATCGGTTATGGTGATAGATGACCCAGGCAGTTGCTGCTAAAATTTGAGACCATCGCGATGCTCCATCGAAAAATCCAAAGTAAGGGTTAGGTTGGTAATCCATTGTGACACTCAAGCGCTTTTTGTAACAAGTCTTTTGGTAAAAAATTTAAAGTGGTTGGGTTTGTGTATGTTGACTCTAGGGTAGGGCCTTCTTGGCCCTTATGGGTAGAATTTCTTGAGGTAAAGGCCGTTGACAGGGTTACTGAGGCATGTTCCATCTGGCTCAGTCAAGATGTATGCCCCCCTAAGGAGGCAATGTTTTATGATGTAGGGTCCTTTCCATAAGGTTTCAAACTTTCATGGCCCTAGGGCTTCCTTTGCGACATCGTAGTGGAGGACTAGTTCTCCCTTAGTATATGAGCGAGGGTTGATGTGGCAGTTGAACGATGATTTTAACCATTTCTTGTGGGCCTTGTTGTGTTACAGCGACTACCGTCAACTTTCGTCGACAAGCTCTAGTTGGAATAGACGTTGTTCTAGAGGCTGGGTGTCATCGAGTAGTTAGATGGCAGCATGTAAATTCGGGATCTTGTAGAAATCAATGCAAAATCGTAAGGTACCCTGGTTTTTTATGACATGAACAGGGTTGAAAACTTGGGGCATGGGGGAAGTTTCAGTCCTAGTTCTGATATATGCTGATACGAATCATATATGATGTATCGTGTCGTCGGCATTTAGTGGGGGGAGAATCTCCGTGATGGGATTTTGCATATGTGCAAGGTTGGATCCCCTGTTAGGATGGTCAATTTCCTATCGGTAGAAATTGTGCCTGGTGCAGAGGTGCCTAAATGTTTCCATTAGCGGGCATGCCTCTAGTTCGTGGCTATGGCTAGTGCATATGGTGCATGGTGCCACTGTGCCTACTGAGTAGATTATGTGGGAATCAACACTACTCTTCATCTTGGATGTGGACGCTTGGAAAGGAACTGTGGTAGAAGACGAGAGCTTATGCTTCCATTTCCGAGTTTTTGGCATGGGTGTGTCTAGCTCTTTTGGGGATTGTAGACTCAACGCTGCTCTTGCTACTCTAAGCTTCGGGAGGTGTTCACATTTAATTGTATTATGAAAGTGTGAAAAAATACATCAATTAGTATGCGTGATTTTCTCTTGGTTAGAGAGAAGTCTCTGTGGGAGAGAAGAGACTATGCGAAAACTGTTTGCGAGGTGCTTCAATTACTTGCATTTATTGACTCAGTGGCCAATTAGGTTGTATAGTCTACATGTTTTCCTAGGTGGGACCTGGGTCATGCTTGGTTGGCGCACCATCCCAATTTTCCCATTATGTTGAGGTGGGTATGGAGTTGCTGGCCTGGTGGTAATATACCTTCTATACCGGTCGACGAGATCGTCGCATTTCTTTTCTAATGTATGTATCATATCAAGTAGAGGATGAAATTGCAGAATAGAAGTACATCGATGTCCATGGTGTTTGTTCTAACACGCTGGGAAAAATAGCCTAGATATGGGGTTCCCATCGTGCTTAGTTGGTGGCATGACTGGGTACCAGCGTCGTAGCGCTTCTAAGTCAGGGCAAGTGGCAACCACATAATTGGGCATTTTACATAACGCACATGCTGGCCTTCTCTGTAGAGAGTGGTTGGGGGTAACTAAGGGCTCCCTAATTGGTCATTTTTCAGTTGATAGAAAGAAGATGGATTTGCTTGTCACATCTTCTTGGGTTGTCAAGTTGTTCATAGATTCTGAATCTGAGCCATCTTCTTGGGAGAGGCGGATTATGGCTGAGCGCAAACTAGCCAGCGCTAAGTGGAATCATGGGATATAATGGCAATCTGTGGATGAGTTCCAGGGCTGCGCATTCCTTGATGAAGTTACCACATTCATCGCACAGCATGCAGCGTATGATAGGAGGGGGAATATGAACGGGAGTCTTTCTAGCGACTGTCGTTCCTCTTGCAGGTATAGAATAGCACAAGGTTCGTTTCCAGAAGATTGGGTGGAGGGGTCCTGCTGATAAGATCACTCAATAGCGTGTAAGGTGTCCTTATATCATGGGATCTCTGGGAAATTATGGGTACAGTGTCCATAATTGTTGCAGATAGTGCATGTGTGATTGGTATGCAATGTTTTGCCTTGGCTTTTGGTGGTAGGTTCCTTTTTTCAGGAACTTGGAGCCGCGATGCCTACCATAGAGCTAAGGATTGGTTTTAACTCATACAAGTCTAGGCAGATGTGGGTAGGGTGTCCTACTATGTCACATATGGCACAACGTGGTGATTCTTGTTGCGTGGTGGGACTCTCCACCTTCTTTCCTCTTCTCTCGGTTTTCTTAGTCATAATCATTGGTTTTTCAATGAGAATTTCCTTTGCAGGGATGTTTGCGAAAATCTTCTGAACGACTGGGGCCAATTAAATATTGATAGGGATTAACACGGTAGAGATGATGTGCACGACTCCCATTGGAGTGGGTGGGACTAGGTACCAAAGTGGTATTGCAAATGATAAGTTTGGTAGGACCACCGTGGCCATGACCTGCTGTGACACAAAACCAGTAGGGGGAAGAGGAAAGGAGTTTGGGAGGCAACGTAGGCTAGAGAGGTTGTCGTGGCCAAGGACTCAGTGTCATTACTACTCATCTTCGTTTCATAACTAGCCTCAGTGCTTGATGTGGACATCATGCACACCAAGGCTTCTGTGATGCCAGATGGTGGCTCAAGTATAACATGGGGATCTCCTTCGAATGACCCTAGGATGGACGACAATTTGAACTGGTCGAGGCCATATTCTTGGTACCATGTAAGCGCATCCACATATGTGCCTGCATAGGTTAGAATGACATTGATATTTGTTAAGGGCCGCTTTTCGCTATGTGTCAATTGGTCGACAGTAAGGATGTGGTCCTCATGGGGGAACA
This sequence comes from Pinus albicaulis, assembly GCA_034641835.2. NCBI lineage: Eukaryota > Viridiplantae > Streptophyta > Pinopsida > Pinales > Pinaceae > Pinus > Pinus albicaulis. Next base: position 29,481 of record JAXQQM020069516.1, on the reverse strand, counting down.
TCATAGTTCAGAAGACGAAGGAGGCGATGGCTGACATGGCATACATATAACTTCGACCAAAAAGTATATTGTAGTCCAATTGGGCATCCAAGACTTCAATGTCTATAAGGAGCATCATTCCAGCTAAGCAGACCAGGACATTTTGGTAGAGACCGACGGGGGCTGAAGGGTGACCATTCAATGCTGATTGATGGCTTTAGTTCAGGAGACCCTAACTTCTGCCAAATGTTCTTCGACTGATGCATGTGGATGCACCTTCATTAATGATACATCGGTGAATGGTAATGTTTTCGACCAAAACTGGTATCTGAAAGGAAACCATTGAAGGAAGCCTAGGTGTGGCTTTGTCTAAATCAAAAGCCATTAGGCACGAATTAGCAGGGTCAATGGCACCTAGGGCAAAAAGTAAGGCTTTTTGTTTCTTTGGGCATGATTGTAACACCTCCAAAGCTGACATAGCGATGGGAGATTGAGCTAGATCATCCAAAATGCTATAGTTATGGGCTGCTTTGGAATAGTTTCCTCCCCGCCTAGTTGGTCCCTTAGCCATTTTTGGCAAAGGTTCAATAGGCATCTTTGATATGGTCATAGGTGTTGTTGATGCACTTGTACCAGCCCCTGACGCGTTGGTTTCTAGTGGGGCATCGTAATTTCGATTTCGTGTCTGAAAAACATTTCTTCTCTAGTCATGTAGATTTCGTGGCTGTTTTTTTCCAGAATCGTCGGGAGTTTGTTGTTGTGTGCTAACTGTCCCTTGATGGGGGAAAGGCTCATGCATGACTATTGTCTGCTGGGAGGATTCCCCCTATCCACAATTACTCTGTAGATTCTTCAGCTCAGGGAGGTCGGGACAGTGATGAGTGTAATGGTCGTACTCACCATAGATAAAAAAAAAGTGGTTTGTTCGAAGAATTGGCCTTTCGTTCTACCTCTGGGAGTTGCTTGGCTCCTACTTTTGGTTTCGGTTGGAGTTGCCTCCAGCATGACGGGGAGGGAATTATTGATTGTTGCCCCCCTTTCCAATATTTCCTTTAGGCTTGTTTTTTCCTTTTTTCTTAACCATGTTAGGAGGATAATTTGGATTCTCCTAGTTGTATGGTTGGCGCGGTTGGTTTTGGGAGCTTTGCACAAAGTTCACCCCTGCATTATTCTTCATGGGTGGTCCTTGTGCTAGAGACTGGGCATATTACAACCCCTAGTTTGTAAATCGCTGTTGGGGGGGAGCTCTTCTGTTAGCATATCTATTTGCGTATTGGGTCCCTTGAGCCGGAGGATAGGGCACTCTATGTTGATGGTGGTACGATGACGCCCTACTGGTGAAATTTTGCGGAGGCATGTGATGACTTTTGTAGCTGGGTTGTGGTATGTTCTGGGTAGAATCATGCGTGTAACCGGGAAATTGAACGTTGTTGATTAGGATATTTTGGGTCAGTGACCCAACTAAACCTTCTACAGAGTTCGACACACCTGGCAATTCTTTGTAAGTTTACAGGCGCGGGGCGTTCAACAGGATATTGTAAATGTACCCTGACTGGGTATAGATCAGCTTGAGCTATTGGGCCTTACTGATGGCATCCTCTTTGGATATGATATTTTGTCATGCCACATCCTTCAAAATATCTGCGGTGAGAGTTTTCAAGAACACGTCTAACAGAACTCGATCGTCGAGTTTGGATTTGCACAAACTACGACGTCGTCGCCATTCGTGGAGATTGTCCGAGATATGGATGGCAATGGTTTGCCTAAAGTGGGTCAGTAACTCCATTCTGGAATCTTGGTGGATGGGTAACTAAAAATAGGTCAGGAACGTAGTAGCGAGGGTGCTAAAGGTTCCATGTGTAGCAGAGGGCTGCTCCACATACCATTTCACTGCTACTCTGGTTAGAGTGCATTGAAACAGTCATAGTCGAATAGTATCATCAACGATACTATTTTACGAACACCACACGTGGAAAGTCATAACATGATTTCCTGGGTCTTCCACTTGCTTCCCTTCAAATTTTGGAATGTCTGAAGGGAGCTTCGTGGGCATGGGAGGCCATATGCGGTTGTGTGCAATGGGGTCATTTGTCAACTTGGTTAAATATGACAGATTTAATGAAGCTAGAAAAGGTGACTGCGAGGTTCTAGCCATTGCGACTTGTGAAAAAAAAATGTTCTAGTTAGGAATAGGGTTTGTCTATGACGTACCCTGTTGTGCGTTCACCTAGCTTCCTAAATGGGTAGCACTCATCTACCCGCTAGGGGTTGTGGGAGGAGTGGTGTGTGGTGACCCTATGGGGGTGTTCACTAGTGTGGTGTTGGGAGACCGATTAGGGTTCCCAACTAAAGATTCTCCAATAAAGGATGAACCGATAAGGGTGGAAGTGTTCCATATTTGACACCTAAATTGCGAAAGACCTAGAACCCCTCCCAGTAATGGGGTGTTGAGAATTTGGCGGGCTATATATTATTACAAATTCTCTTCTTGATACTTACTGTGAACTTGCTTGAGTTACTTATGTCTTTCTTTCTCTATCTTAGTTAGTATTTCATCAAGTCAATTATCAAAATGCATGAGACACAAAATTAGGCTTCTAGAGCCAGGGAAAAACCTCTCCCTCTTGGAGAGGAAAACCCACAAAGAATTCTTCTTATGGATCTTTAGATGACAAGTACCATGACCCGGGCTCAGACCCTACACTTAGGAATGTCTCCAAGATCTTATCACTGCCCTTTTAAACTTGATTCTTCTCTTCTTCAATGATCTACTCTGTTCTTCACTTGAAAAACTCAGTCACCAAGATTTTCTTGTTGTGTCGTGGATGGGAAGGTAAATCACAGATTTGCCTTCCTTACTTTCATTTTTCTTTTAGAATGTGAAATATTGACCGTGACACATCCACAAATACCTTATGACTACTTCCTAAAATGAGCAATTACACCGGCATTTGTCATACTTCACGTATACGCACTTATTGCTTCAGATTGATCCGCACAGCTTCAACGTTGTATATTATGTAGTCATCACAGAAGTTCTTCATCCTTTGCACTTAGACACCATCCTAGAAATCTGCACTGAAAATGTATTTAGTAATACCAAAGGGATGTCACTGAAACATGTCTTTAAGAATTCACAGAGGCTGTCTCTTGGATGTTCGCATTTCCTTAGATATTCGTAGACTGTCACTTTAATAACCGCACTGTATATGATATATTGACCGCACTGTGTTGACCGCACTGAGTTTGTGTTCTACGTTTATGAAAGATTCTCACTATAACTTTTGGTGATCAAATCCGCACTGAAATTCTATAGCAGACTAGTTTATCAACGATCGAGAAATATCTCTGCAGATGACCACATATCTCTTCTTCTTTATCCACATCCATATCTATATGAACCCAGAACATATCCACTCTTTTCTTTATATGAATGTCTGCCACTTATGCACCTTTTCAACCCAATAAATCCGCAAATTATGTGTATACATAAGAGTGCGTTCACTTAATTTAGGTCGACCATACCTCTGACATGTAAGTTTACTTTTAGAATAGATTTTAGGCTGATGTGAAGACTTGTATACTTCAGCGTTAAGGGTGACTTCATGAGGCATGTTATCAGCTATTTTCTCACAAGGTCTTGGAGCACATTTTCGAACTAGACACTTCATAAACATGACTCTTGATTACATTTATAAACATAAGACAAACCCTACTAGACATCAAGAAGAAGTCTAGAGACCTATAATAAATCTTGCCCATGAATCAAGTACAAAAAAATTACATTTTATTATCTTTGTCTTCTTCTTTACATAAATACATGGTCAACATGAAGATCAACCTAGTTACACTTTTCAACACTCTCTCTTAACTAGGGAGGTATTCATACATGTACATGACTACCTTCAAACTGAAGAATCTCATAAGAAGAATCTGATTCGTAATCACATCTGTATAGCATCTATCAACCAGCATTGTCCTAGTGCAAGGCCTCAACTAACAACCCCATCTCTCAATGAGACGATGGGCTACAATGCTAGCGAGACACATGACTTATAGACACCATCGTCATTGTCTCTCCAAGGTACATACTCCACCCAGGTGTTCCCAAAGTATGACCTTCTTGGACTATTCTTATCTTGGGTAGCTAGCCCTTAAAGAATATCGGTCCCCAACTACTCTTATCTTGAATTCCCTAATACATTCTCAAAGAGTATCGAATGCCAGATGATTACCCAATCCTCCATTCTATCTTGCCAAGTGAAGACCAAAATGATGTGTCTATCTCTACCTGTCAACCAGGGAGGACCTGTTTCACTAGGGAATGTACTCATTCCTATACAAGGAATGTACCTAAGCTCATTCTTAGGAATTACCAAGTTTCTTCCAAGTAAGAAACTCATCATCAGGCTCCCTCTTAACCAGGGACCTCCAGTAGCAATGGTTAGACACCCAACTTCTCATGAAGAATTCTTGTCCTCGATGTCATGGATTTCGATATTGAGGAATCTTCATTTTTTAGCTTCATAGGGCACATATCATACATCAATTTCACCCTGAGTCATGTCATCTTTCAGAAAGTGATTCATCAGACTTCCTTATTTGTTCCACTATTGTGCCATGCTACTTTCCTTCGAATCATCTCCCAGGATCATACATCCTTTCTCATGATTATCAGCCCTACACTTTTAAAAAAAAAGTTACCTCAGTGATAATCTTTCACCATGACATCTTCCTATAGGCATCGACATCCTTCATACAGATTGACACATCTCCTAATGATATGTTTTTCCAAGGGTCTTCTTCTTTACTAGACTTCTGTCAGAGTCTACATATCTTTCAAGGAGATCTCTTATTCACATCTTCTTGGCCTCCGGATGATAATTGCGTCTTGACATGGTTGCATTTCATGATCTCTTCCTCTCTGCACATTCTTGATTCCCAAGAACATTCAAATTTTCTAGTTTCTCGTTCATATACAACCACCTCATATTCCATGAGGACATATTATGCTAATTTCATTTGTCCATGCATTGAGAGATACTCCTCCATAGATCATACTTATAAGTACATAAGTTCATTACCTGCAACCATATGACTTCAAAACATCCAATGTCAGCATATAAATATATACACACCTCATACCTTTTTCCCTTGAGTCATCCTGTAGCGATTTCTCAAGAATGAAGAGCTTCATTCCCTTGGCTTGCTTTATCGATATGTCATCACCTCCCAAAAATATGTTTCCATGATGACCCTTACTCTTGATGACTGCTTTCCATTAGTAACGTTTTTCAGAGAGGTTATTTTCCCAGAGATGATTCACTGAGAGCTCCTACCATGCTTCGATCAGAATGCTACATTGCCTCCCATCATACAATCAACAGAAATTACTTAAAGGAGAAGATGATCTTAATCGTAGTGGAGATCCCTTTCTTCTTCTTTCTTAGATTTCTTTTTGTCGGGTTTTTTTTTAGAGACATGGGCTTCTTTCCTATTTATCTTGTCCTTTTTCAGATTTAAGGACAATTTCTATTATAATACCCATGTTCATCTCATCCAAATCATCGTCCTTTTTCCATACTATTTTGAGGATCAATCTTACTGAATCTTCCTTTCTTTCTTGATGTGACTGCAAAGGCTTGATTCCCTTCACTTGATCCTGTAATACCTTTGGATTTTCAATCTTGTTACCTCTATTTTACATAGAGATCCTAAATCATGGAATGGTGTAGCTTCCTTCTTCTCGTATAATTTTGAAGTGAATTTTCCTCATTTATCCCTCTTCTTGCAGATGATCTCAGAGAGATTGTTTCTCCTACAATACTCTCAGAGAATAGCTCCACCAATTTTTCATATATTCCTTTTGATGATTCTAGATTTGATAAATCGGAGATGAGAGTCTTTTATGGATTATGTAAGAATCTTTTGGGCTCTTATATCTCCCTTCATGTATGACTTCATTTTCCTTGTCTTCCATGCAAGAAATTTTTCAAACGCTAACTAGTTTGATGCTTTCTTTTGCAATGAAGACATTTTGATAGATTTAGATAAATTAATAGATACTTACTTGATAGAGTGACTTTTTCTTTTAGCAACTTCCTTGATGATGGATTATATCTTCAGATATTGAAGTCCTCCTTCTAACAATGTCTTGAAAGTGAATATTTGATAACAAAAGATTACTTTATTGATTGAGTTGATCATTTAAATGAGATAGGAGATCTTGAAGTAGTTAGAGAGTCTTCCTTTTCAAACTGATTTGATTTTCCAACCCAAACTTTTGATCTTCGCTTCTTGGAGTGCCTCCTTTGTCTAACAGCCCTTGAGTTTAGCACCCTAGCTTTGATACCATGTTGAGAATTTGGAGGGATATAGATTATTACAAATTCTCTTCTTGATACTTACTTGTGAACTTACTTGAGTTACTTATATCTTTCTTTCTGTAGCTTAGTTAGTCTTTCATCAAGTCAATTATCAAAATGCATGAGACACAAAATTAGGCTCCTAGGGCCTGTGCAAAACCTCTCCCTTTTGGAGAGGAAAACCCACAAAGAATTCTTTTTATGGATCTTTAGATGACAATTACCATGACCCAGACTCAGAACCTAGACTTATGAATGTCTCCAAGATCTTATCACTGCCCTTTTAAACTTGATTCTTCTCTTCTTCAATGATCTGCTCTGTTCTTCACTTGAAAAACTCAGTCACCAAGATTTTCTTGTTGTGTTGTGGATGGGAAGGTAAATCACAGATTTATCTTCCTCGCTTTCATTCTTCGATTAGAATGCGAACTATTGACTGTGACATCTACAAATTTCACCTTATGACTACTTCCTGAAATGAGAAATTACATTAGCATTTGTAATACTTCACTTATACGCACTTATTGTTTCATATTCATCCTCCCAACTTCAACGTTGTATATTATGTAGTCATCACAGAAGTTCTTCATCCTTTGCGCTGAGACACCCTCCCAGAAATCTGCACTAAAAATGTCTTTAAGAATACTAAAGGGATGTCACTGAAACATGTCTTTAAGAATCCACAAAGGTTGTCTCTTGGATGTTCGCATTTCCTTAGATATCCATAGACTGTCACTTTAATAACCGCACTGTATATGATATATTGACCGCACTGTGTTGACCGTACTGGAGTTTTTGTTCTACGTTTATGAAAGATACGCACTGTAACTTTCGCTGATGAAATCCGCACTGAAATTCTACAGTAGACTTGGTTATCTATGATTGAGAACTATCTTAGAAGATGACCGCATATCTCTTCTTCTTTATCTGCATCCATAGCTATATGAACCCGAGACATATTCACTCTTTTCTTTATATGAATGTCTGCCACTTCTGCACTTTTTCAACCCAAGAAATCTGCAACTTATGTGTATACATAAGAGTGCATTCACTTAATTTAGGCCGACCATACCTCTGACATGTAAGTTGACTTTTAGCATAGATTTTAGGCCGACGTGAAGACTTGTATACTTCAGCATTAAGGGTGACTTCATGAGGTCTGTTATCAGCTATTTTCTCACAAGGTCTTGGAGCACATTTTCGAACTAGACACTTCATAAACATGACCCTTGATTACATTTATAAATATAAGAGAAACCCTACTAGAAATCAAGAAGAATTCTAGAGACCTATAATAAATATTTTCCATGAAGAAAGTACAAAAAAATTACATTTTATTATCTTCATCTTCTTCTTTACATAAATACATAGTCAACATGAAGACCGACCTAGTTACACTTTTCAACATGGGGGGGAGGTCCAAAAGACGTCTAGATCGACGAGGTCCCGTTGGGTCCATTCTGACGTCGACTAGGTATGGTTTTGGAAATATTTTAGAGGATAGAGATTATAATCAAAGAAAAAATCCAATCACATACACAAAACAAAGCGAAAATAAAATAAATTTTCCCTTTAGGTTAATCCTATGTGATCATTCAATAAAAAATAATAGCTTTTTTTTGTTTGTGTATGATATTCAAATCCTAGAGGACCTAATCGTCCTCACACGCTCAAATGTAACTGGGCCTTGAGAATATATCTTGTGAATGCTAGCACAACTTCCGAAATAATTGGCGATGCCCCTAGTCAACCGAAGAAAATCCTCCATTAAGGTAAGGGTAGAGGATCTAGTGCTGCCTACATCGTTACCTATAGGGAAAGGATGCCCTAATTTTGTCCATTAAGCAGTCGAGTCAAGTTCAGCTACCCATAGCGAGTATCAGTCGAGTCAAGTTGCCCCAACTGATACCGCACGCACTAGGCCTAAGCCTTACCCCCTTTGAATCAGGTCTCTGTTGCACTCGGGTTTTCTTTGACGTGGGCGGATAGGCAGATTTGAAAGTTCCCTAAACAATAAACTTCTATGTTTCAAAATGAAGACTAACCAAGGCAGCTTATTGGATGCCTACCCCCTTGGTCCTAACTTAGACTATAAATTATTTTGTGGCCCCTATGGGGAGAATTTAGTGAGTTTTGTTAAGTTAGTTTTTGGTGTCTTTACTTTGCTTAGGGTGCGGATGTGTGTGAACAAAAGGTGAACAAGAACATAGTTTGAACGTGTGGATATGCGATGATCCTATTCAAAATCCCTTATTTAAACTATGTTTCATTGTTCCTTGCTCAAAAGAAAAACATGTGCGGATATGAGCCGCTTTCAATTTTTCCTAGTTAATCTATATGATCAACTATAGGGAGATGGTGAGTTGTCAATATAGATTGTTCATATGCTTGCCTAGGATTACCCAAGGGTGTAAAGGCAACAGAGATTACTTGCTCTTCTACCAATAATTCAATCCTGGTCTTGAAATGCTAGTGCAAAAATTTAACTAAACTAATGACTTTTACACTAGAAAAATGAAAGAGAAGTAGCTAAGCATGTGTGTACTTGGGCCACTTACTCTAGCTAATTAACTAGGTGGTTTAGTACCTAAATTAAAAAAACATGAATTATTTCGGAATGCAAGTTAATTTTCCTCCTACTTAAACTATGTGTTAACTTTGCGAAAATCAACTTGAAATAAAACCAACACCTAAACTAGTAAAAGCAGTAAGAAGTGAGATTTAACAAGTTGTGGGGCACCTCCAACTTCGGTGCTAGCAGATGCGTATTGGTTTCAGTCACTTTTACGAGGGCAGGAAGATGGAAATAGTGGAAAAAATTTATGTTCTATTTCGGCTAAAGGCATCTGTGTAACAAGGTGAAAGTACCATCCCCAAGGAAGGCTGATGCCTTTATTGTCGTAGCTCTGTCGGCCACATTTTCCGTCAGATTAACTCAATTCCTCACCATGTGGTCTTCCACAAATTCTCTTGGTTTTATTTATCAATTTGAAGAAATTGACAAGATAAATGCACTCAACAATCTTAGAAATTTATTTATATCTCAAGAACTTTATAATGCTGTCACCAACCTTATAACCAAGTTTAACTGTCAATTATATTAATACCCGACCCACTTCTAGTTTCCGCACAAAAAGCTGAAACAGGCGCAAAGGTTGCAAGCAGTCACTTCTAAATGCACGCACTGGGGCACGTCTGTCTGTAATAAAGCCGTGCAATTTTCCTGCACAATAATTTTTGGGAGGTCTTCAACTTTAGCCTATCACTAGGGATGAACCAGATAGTGAAGGAGAGAAGGGGGTTGTTCCAGCCCAACTCCACAGCAAAGACGGAGGTCTCTACAAAAAGGCACAACCACATAAACCTGGAAATAAAAGTTAGTGGAGTCGTGAATCCTGTGTTAGTGATTTTGGCGCACGAATGTACAAAATCACACTTGCTTAAGAGGGGTGGTTTTTTCCTCTTGAGTTATTGGTCACAGACAAAAAATACATGGAGTCAAGCAAGTTAGTGGAACATGCTAAAACATAAACATACTGGATAGAGAAATAGCATGCATATTCAAACATAAAAACTAAACTAAAACTAAAACAAATAAAAAAAAAGCTCTAAATAGAGTCAAACAACTTCAATAATCCAAACGGCGGAGCTTACGTCTCCTCTTATTGAGTGCTAGTAGGAAATGAGGATTAAACTTTAACCCACTTGCCAAGGGGCCCTTGGAACTATGGAGCTCCAAGTCTCGATGCAAGGATGTTGTTACTTCTGAGCTGCCTTGGTGCAAAGTCTCCCTCTCTCTACTATGGTAGACTGGAGTTGTTGGATGGCCAACAACTAAGTCCCCTCTATTTCTGATATGGATCACACACTACTGGTATTTCTTGGGGCAATTCTGGCCAGCATAACAATATGTTGTCATATTTCTCATCTCTTGGTGTCCTTTTATAGGAGAATTCAAATCCTCATTCTCTCTCTTGATACATTGTGGATGGTGACACAAGAGAGGAGGGTGATTCCATTGTGTGCTCCTTTGAGGTCCTAAGGAGGTTTGGGCAGTTGTCCTTAGTTGGCCTCAAGTGTGGGATCAATGTCTTGGATTGTGCCTTGTGGTCCCGGAAAGTGACTTCCACCACTCTCAGGACCGCGTAGTTTTTTGAGGAAAAACCGCGCAAAGGCGTGCTTATCGAAGAATTGTGCGTGCAAAGGCACATTTATCTGGTTTCTTTTGTGCACAATTTGATTTTTCCTTTCAGACTTTAGATATTTTTAAATACTTCATATTCTCTAATGTCTCTCAACCCCATAAATCCTTCTGCCTGACATTAAGTATGTCATCTTTGATTGTTCGATTTTCTAGTGATAACACTCCCTCTTATTGGTGAACAAATAGAAGTAAAGCTAGAAATAGATACAAACCTAGAATCAAGACTAAGACACACATGTTGAAATCTCATAGCCACTAAAAGTGACCATGAAAAGTTGAGAAAAAAAATTTTGTTGCAGAGAAAAAAGAGGAAGGAATACCAAAGATCTCGCTAGTGGCCATAAACGAGACTATATGGGCGAAGTATAGGTTGATTAAAATGAGTGCCTTTAAGCTAGCTTTCCTAGATAATAATGGTGAAAGAACCTAACTCACTCCCATCAACCTAAGCTTGTGTGTGAGAGGATCCTAAATATGGCCCATCATGAATGATAACAAACCTCGTCCCAAACTAGCGATCACTGAACTTATTGCCATATCTCCACATATCAACATGTAATAAAGGCACACCAACATTATGAATAAAGTGACATCCTCCCCTATTACATAGCATATCCCTTCACACTTCATATGGAGAAGAAGTGAAGTTCTTGATCAACAAGTGGATTTTATTTTTCAAAATCAGCCATATCTTTATTGAAGTAGGTAATGAAATTAGGAAACTTATGTTAATTTACAAACACATGTTTGAATTCAACACAACTTTCATATATATATATATATATATATATATATATATATATTTCAAAAAATATATATTGAATTTGAATTTATTTTTCCAAATCCTATCATAAAACTTAAGAAAACAAATTAAATTGGAAAATATAATTCAAAATTTCTCAAAATAAGATTTTATTTTTCAAAATGGGTCATATCTTTATTGAAGTAGGTAATGAAATTAGGAAACTTATGTTAATTTACAAACACATGTTTGAATTCAACACAACTTCCACATATATATATATATATATATATATATATATATATATATATATATATTGAATTTGAATTTATTTTTCCAAGTAATAGATAAAACTTAAGAAACCAAATTGAATGGAAAATATAATTCAAAAATTTCTTAAGATAGATGCACCTTTTCTTTATGTTTTGAGACACTTTAATACCTTAGGTTGCTGTGCCAACTTCACCTTTCTTTATGTTTTGAGACAATTGTAATACTCCAGGTTGCTACAACTTCAAGGAGAACCATGTCAATGGAAAACTCATTGATTTTTGTTATTTCAATTATGACAAGATTCCATCAAACTTGATGCATTTTCTCGACTGTTACCTCTAAAAGATTCCATGGATATGTGAGAGCCTTTTTGAATAGATATTCCATGGATATGTCAACACCTTTATGAATGATCGATGCTAGAGGACTAAATTTTTATTTAAGAAATAAGCATATTAAATAAGTTAGTTTCTCAACATCATTAGGGCCCCTTAATAAGCCAAGGTCAAATGCAAGAGTTATCTGAAATGGTAATTCTATTACTAACATTTTGATTTTGACTAAATAATGAAAATATCATAATTGAAAAATTGACAAGTGGTAATGAGATCCAGCTAGGAAAAATTAAGAATAGTAGAGTATAATCACACCACACACTCTCATCATCTGAACAATCTCGTTAAGACTGGTTTTAGCGTTTCGTCTCTAAGTTATCTTCCTATATTTGGAATGTTGGAGTTATTATCTGTAATATTCCCTTTCTTGATCAAAGTGGATAGAATCAATCCATGGTACTTACCGTGGTATTTTCCCATGGTATTGACCTATCGTATTTCTTGTTGGTTTTGACCCATGGTTTTCCCTTTTTGGTTGTTTTGACCCCAGGTATTTGCCCATGGTTTTTCTAAGTAGCTCGTCTATAAAAAGAGGAGGAGGAATGAGAGCAACTCATGGAAAAACAAATTGGGATCTTTCTTTGTGATATTTTTGAGGGCTCAGGCGAATTTTCAAGAGAGGATTTTAGGTGAGATCCTCAGGCTTTCTTCGGTGGGATTCGATCTCACTCTAGTAAGCAAACCCAACTTCGGTGGTTTCTCTAATCACCCTAGCTGGTCTAGTTTATTTTATTTTTTCAGTAAAGAGAGAATTGTGCATCATTTATCTACTATATCGATGCGAAGCTCACGATTCCACTTTACTGTGTGATTGCCCACCCTTCATGCATGGTCAAACTGCCTTGGGCTGATTAGTAATAAAGTGTTCTCTTGAAGTCCATTTATGTGTATTTAAATGGATATTCATAATACATCGTATGCACCTTTATGCTTATGGAGTTTATGGATATTTTAAACATGCACCTTTATGGATTTTATGGATATGGGTATTATAATCAATTTTATGCTCATATTATTTTATGGCATTCTTTCCATATATTAAGAAGTATGTTACTCTAGTTTGTCATTTTATCAAGCACCATTACAAAGGGTGTCATTTCTTTACTGAAGCATATTACAGTGGTATCAGAGCTGTGCATCCTGCCAGCCTGAGAGTTTTATGCAAGGAACTTCGGTGAAATTTATTTTTCACCCTAGCCATCATTTCTCACTTCGGTGATATTTATAACCCTAGTTGGATTTTTATTTTTTAGTAAATTATTTTTATTGGGAGACATAAGTGAATGGAAAATAATTTATAAGTCTGTGGGTTAAATTTGCAAAAATATTTGAAGGCATTTGGGAGCAAAAAAAAAAAAAAGAAAGAAAGAAAGAAGAAGAAGAAGAAAAGAAGAAGGGTGTTTTAAATGAGAATCTTTAGAAGATGGATCGTCTTGAAGAAATTTTGAAAAACAACCAAAAAATTCTTGATTTACTAGTGAGGTTATATGGTCCTTTAATTAGCCATATCTCTATACACCAAAATGATAATCAAAGCAATAACGAAATCTGTAGCAAGAATAAACTAAGGAGGAGAGGACTATGCTTTATCTGCAAGGGACCTTGGGCCCTTAACCATTCCTGTCCAAGTGATAAGAAGAAGGCAACAAAGTCAGAAAAAGAGGAGACTACTTCAAATCATGGGAAATATTTTGTAGATGGGTTCGCTAGTTTTCAGGAGAGGACCTATGAAGGATCTGAGCAGTCAAATACAAATGGTGAGCAGCAACACCATGCTCTTCATAGAAACTTGCAAGACAAGCTGAGAAGTCAACTTGACAAAGTACATGACGAAAGGAAATATGCAATTCCTCCTAATGATGTGGTACTTGAATCTATAAATACAGCAAAGGACATCCATAAAGAGTATGGGAAATCGAGTATAGACAACATTCCACTAGTACATCCATGTTTGACAACCAGAGAGGAAGGACAACTGATCCTCACATGTGAAGAGGTCCAGGATGGATACACCCAAGGAGAATCAAATGAGGAGAGGATCATGCATTTTCAGGAAAGGATCATGCATTTCAAGACAGATCTTATGTTGTTGAAGAAGAAAGTCTGGACAATCCGAGACATTGCCTTACAGGAGAACAGAAAAATTGAGGAACTCATAGGGGTATGTGCCGAATCAAAGACCAAGTTGTCTAGTGTTGAAGAACGACTCAAATCCCTCATAACGCAACAAGAGGAGTACGATTGGGAGTTCCAGAGCAGCCCTCTACAGGAGTACATAGATAAGTCTTACAACACTACCAACAACCCACCTTTACACATTGGGAAGAGAAGGGAAGAGTTCTCCAACTGCATCATGTTGGGTAACCAAGTAGAGAAGCATGAATTGAGCATCAAACAACATCAACATAGTAGATTTGCAGATATTCATCCCTCCCCAAGTATGGATTGGCGAGAGATTATGAGTTGTTATTCTATCGATAGGCTGATTCTTTGGAGGATACTCACAGCTGAGGGAATATTGCAGCTTGAGCCCTTTGGTGCGGGAAGTGATGGAAGGCTGAAATGGTACCATAACCCACAGGTCCCAGGATTTAGGTGGTATTGGGATCCGCGAGAATCCATTGGGGAAAGGATTGTTTGGGATCCAGGAAAATCCATTGAAGGAAGGATTGATCAAAGGATTGTTTGGGATCCAGGTATCGAAGGATCCATTCAGGACTATTCAACATGGAGGGCACATCGGATTGTATGGGATCCTGGTATCAATGTACAAATGCTTCTGTTGTGGATAGAAGTGGATCGCTTGAGGACAAGCAGTCTTTGGGCGGGAGGATTTGTAATATTCCCTTTCTTGATCAAAGTGGATAGAATCAATCCACGGTACTTACCGTGGTATTTTCCCGTTGTATTGATCCATGGTATTTCTTGTTGGTATTGACCCATGGTTTTCCCTTTTTGGTTGTTTTGACCCCAGGTATTTTCCCATGGTTTTTCTAAGTAGCCCGTCTATAAAAAGAGGAGGAGGAATGAGAGCAACTCATGGAAAAACAAATTGGGATCTTTCTTTGTGATATTTTTGAGGGCTCAGGCAAGTTTTCAAGAGAGGATTTCAGGTGAGATCCTCAGGCTTTCTTCGGTGGGATTCGATCTCACTCTAGTAAGCAAACCCAACTTCGGTGGTTTCTCTGATCACCCTAGCTGGTCTAGTTTATTTTATTTCTTTAGTAAAGAGAGAATTGTGCATCATTTATCTGCTAGATCGAAGATACAGATTGTGCCTTGGGCTGAATAGTAATAAAGCATTCTCTTGAAGTCCATTTATGTGTATTTAAATGGGGATTCATAACAAATTGTATGCATCTTTATGCTTATGGAGTTTATGGATATTTTAATCATGCACTTTTATGGATTTTATGGATATGGTTATTATAATCAAGTTTATGCTCATATTATTTTGGCACTCTTTCCATATATTAAGAATTATGTTACTCTAGTTGCCATTTTATTAAGCATCATTACAAAAGGGTGTCATTTCTTTACTGAAGAATATTACATTATCACTCCACTCCATTCCTTTGCGTTGTGGGTTCGAATTGGCCTCGCCTGTCAATACATCCCCATTCTCCTCTGCAATTGAAAGACAATCCTTATCCTCCTCATGCTTCATAGCCTCTCTCATCTCTACCACTACCTCTCTCACACTAGGCCTACAGGACGGTAAAACCTGAACACATCTCATCGCTATTTTGGAAACATTACTCATCGATTTCATGTTGTAACCTCCACACAACCTCTTGTCTATAATTTCTTTTATTTGACCACCATTTTCATCGGTCTCTAGTAGATACGGTGTCACCTATAAATATGCCACGACAATACTTATGGTTAATCTGTAGCGGAAGATGCACTACTAAGGTTAATCTATGTCAGTGTTGTTAAATATTTATATTTAGGATGATTGATGGTAAGGTTCCTTACCCATCAAACGATGTTCACTTCCTCATCAGGTAAATTTGTATCTATGGGTGGTCTACCTGATATGATCTCTAGCAACACCACTCCAAAACTATACACATCACTCTTCTCCGTCAACATTTGAGTGTTGTAATACCTGTGAAATTTTGGCACATATTGTGAAAAAATTACATGTACTCCTAATAATACATTAAATTCATTTAACATAAAAGAATATTGTTGAGAGTAATTTATATACTCTGGATCCAGGTATCCAAAAGTTCCTTTCACTGAAGTGGTAACATGAGTAGTAGCTACATCAGTTGCCATCCTTGAAAGACCGAAATCTGCCAACTTCCCATTGAAATTGCTATCTAGCAGGATGTTGGCCGTCTTGATGTCCCTGTGAATTATTTTTGGTGTGCAACCCACGTGCAGATATTCCAGGCCTTCACATAGAAATCCGAGATTGATCACATAACACACACCTACAGCTATTTTACCTTGGAGATCATACATGTCTACTGTACATCAAAATAATTAAGAGAACGTTTACCCTGCGCTGCATCTAAAGCTATTTTGAGCCTTCTTTTCCAATTTAGATCCGAATTTTCTGCATTAGAACCTAGAAAATAAGCAGATACTTGTCAGTTACCTTGGCTATGATATATATTGACTGAAAAAAACATATAATTTACCATAAAGGTGGTCCCTTAGGGACCCTTGTGACATGTGTTCGTAAATCAACATAACTTGGTCGGTTTCGTTACAGTAGCCCAATAAAGATACCAAGTCCCTGTGGTTTATTTTGGAAAGAAGATCAACCTGCTCATGAGATACGAATAATAATAGTTAAGATGCAGCAAAAACTAACACAAAGTGAACCGTACTACTATATCTGATAATTACCTCATTCAAGAACTCTTGAATTCCTTGATGGTGTTGGAAATTAATTCCAACTGTTGAAGTCAATCGGCAGTAATTGCAAAATTGAGAGAACAGTGGCACATTGAAGCCTAAGCAAAGGCAGTTGTTGCTTACTTAAATGAAATTGCAAAAGGCTTGGAAAGCCCACACAGGTGCAGTACAAATCTGATAAGAACTGACCCCTTTGATATTTAATCTAAGGCGGTAGCCGATTACTCAAGAGTAGATTTTAATGCTAAGACTCAAAGTCTTGCCAGAAGCACAGAGCTTTGATTACAGGTTAAATCAGGCTTTAAAGCCTTACCAATATAATCGGTGGAGTAAATGAATGAGGCGGTAATTGCAAGTTATACTTGTAGTGTCTTGTTGATGTGGTGAGTTCCAAAAGTGGAACGGTTCACATATATTTCACAGCAAACATGTTTTAAAGTTCAAGTTTCTTGTTGATGTTGGAGGTTCGATGCGATCATCGCAATCGGAGGTATTACATAAGTAATACCGCAGCCCTTTTTGTTTTTGGGCCGATGCGATGAGTTAAATCGCATGTATTATTTATAATCACCCTCCACAAAAGTCGAGGTCCACTGGTCCCATAGACCACACGGCATGATGTTATACAATCGTAAGTTCACAATCGGGGTCGCGTTTTTGTTTGGCCCGATTGCATTATCCAATGGTGGACTCGACGCCATATTATATAGCGGAGTTAAATGCCCATCGCATCCACTTTGCCAATTTCAATCGGAACTTTCGGTTGGTTGTTTTTTATGAGTTAAGGTCTAGACCCGATGTTTTATAGGCCGGAGTTAATTGATCCATCGCATCCAGTTTGTAATCAGGGATTGGATTTTTTCATTTGAACCGGTTTTGCTTTGATAAGCCCGGACTCGATGGACTTATGCAGCGGAATTAAAATGGTCATCGTGTTTGGTTAACAATCGGTGATCAGAATTTTTCAAAAGGGTCGTGTATTATGTGTTAAGTTGCGGACTCGATGCAGTTATAGATTTTGTTTTAATTTTATTATATGTGCGACATATAAATATTGTAAAGGCCCGAGAGCCTGTAATGTAATTGTTTTTATTTTTACACAAAACAGAGTTGTTTTGCATAGCAGTGCATTATTTGAAACAATATTTTTGTTTAGAGACAGAGATTTGTTTTGAGAAGCATTGCGTCTGTAGCAGTCGATCATATCCTATGAATCCCTCCAGTGAGGAAGAAATTTGTAATATTTTTAAGTTAATGAAATAGGATTTCATGTGGAAACTTTGTCTCCTGTGAGTAAATTTTTAATTTCTCTGTGTTATAGAGGAGAGTATTACTCTCTCCATTGTTGTTCTGGAATTCTCAGAAATTCCAACATGGTATCAGAGCTAGTCCAGGCTCTTTGAAGGTCAAAGAAGCTGAAGGAAAGGAGTTCTTTGTTGCAGCAGCTTCTCTAGCAGAGTGAAGACTCGGCCAAAAAGAATTCAAGGTATTTCTCTATACAGTTTATTGTGTTATTGTTGCAGAACAGTCAGTTATTTTAAATACACAATCAAGTGTTTTCGAATCATAGTTAAGAGTGCAAAATGGCTGGAGCCAGCACTGGTATGGGTATGGGAAATATCCACCTTCCACTATTTAATGGGAAAAATTATGACTATTGGTCAATAACTATGAGAGAATTATTTGTCTCCCAAGACTTATGGGAATTTGTTGAGAATGGCTTTAAAGAGCCAGCAAATGAAGAAGAGTTTGATGATTTAACTCAGGCAGAGAGACATATGCTGAAGAGCAATAAGAAGAAAGACTCCAAAGCCCTCTAATTTTTGTATCAAACAGTGCATGAGAGTGTGTTTCCAAGGATAGCAACAACCAAGAGATCCAAAGAAGCATGGAAAACTCTCAAGACAGCCTATCAAGGCATGGAAAAAGTGAAGACAACAAAACTTTAGTTGCTGAGGAGAGACTTTGAGACTCTCTGTATGAAAGAGTCAGATACTATTGACTCATTCTTCACTCATGTGATTGGAATGGTCACACAAATAAGATCTCATGGAGAGACTCTTGAAGATAAGAGGATTGTTGAAAAACTTTTGAGAAGTCTACCCTCAAGATTTGATGTGATTGTCACCACCATAGAGGAGACCAACGATCTCACAAATTTTTCAGTGGATGAGCTGCATGCATCACTGATGACTCATGAACAGAAATTGGGTAGGAGTGAAAACTCATCTCTTGAGCATGCCTTTAAGACCCAGATGTATTTCGGAAGAGGAAGAGGGCAAGGTAGAGGAAACAAAAGAGGAAAAGGTAGAAGCCAAAACAGAGGTGGAAGGAACAACCCTTCACATTCACATGGAAGGTGCAACAGTCAAAATCACAGCCATGGCCAAGGCATCAGCCAGCAGAATAGTCAGCAGAATGCTCAAGGACAGAGGTATGATAAGTCCAATGTCCAATGTCACTATTGTAAAAAATATGGTCATTATGCTAACGAATGTAGAAAGAAGCAGCATGATATGGGAAGTAGAACTAGTGCAAATTTCACTAGAGAAAATATCAGCCAAGATAATTTATTTTTAGCTTGTAATATGGCTGAAGAAAAGAATGAAGATTTATGGTTTCTAGACTCCGGTTGTAGTAACCATATGACAGGAAACATAACAATGTTTTCTATGTTAGATGAGAGTGTGAAGTCACAAGTCACACTAGGAATTGATAGCAAAGTTTATGTTATGGGAAAAGGGATTGTAAATGTTTTAACAAGGAAAGGTGCAAAGAAATCCATAGCAGATGTTTATTATGTTCCAGGAATGAAGTGTAACCTCTTAAGTATTGGACAGCTTGTCCATAAGGGGTATAATGTTTTCTTTGAGGATGATGTGTGTACCATCATGGATAAACCACCTAGCAAACAATGTATTTTTGAAGTGAAGATGACGACGAACAGGATGTTCCCTCTCAGAATGAGAGCAGATTTGAAGAATGGTGAAGAGAAAGCAACAGTGGCACAAGAGACTTTCCAAAGCGAACCAAAAGATGATAATTGTTTATGGCACTTGAGATTTGGACATCTCAAATTTGGAGGTCTTAATCTGTTGAACAGAAAATGAATGGTAAGAGGTCTACCATTGATAGAGAAACCGGACAGCCTTTGTGAAGGTTGTATCTTGGGGAAACAACACAGAGAAAGTTTTCCTTCCGGGAAAAGCATAAGGGAAAAAGCACCCTTAGAGATTGTCCACTCAGATTTATGTGGACCGATGCAAACTCCATCACTTGCAAGCAGCCACTACATCTTAACATTCATAGATGATTTTACAAGAAAAACTTGGGTTTACTTTTTGAAAAACAAAAGTGAAGTGTTTGAAAGATTTTGCAATTTCAAAGCACTTGTTGAGAACCAAAGTGGGCTGCATATCAAAGTCCTAAGGACTGATAGAGGAGGTGAGTATATCTCTAAATATTTTCTACATTTTTGTAGAGAAAATGGTATTCATAAGCAGTTTACAACTAGATATACTCCGCAGCAAAATGGAGTGGCCGAAAGGAAGAATAGAACCATAATGGACATGGTAAGGAGTATGCTAAAGGCAAAGCATTTGCCTAATTATTATTGGGCTGAAGCTGTACATTGTGAAACATACATTTTGAATAGGTGCCCTAAAAAATCAGTTATGAACAAAGTGCCAGAAGAGGCATGGAGTGGCAGAAAGCAAGGTGTCACACATATGAAGGTTTTTGGATGTGTGGATTATGCACACATTCCGAATCAGCTAAGGAAGAAGTTGGACAACAAGGGGGAGAAATGTATTTTCATTGGATATAGTGAGGAATCCAAGGCTTACAGGTTATACAACCCATCCACCAAGAAGTTTATTGTGAGCAGAGATGTTCAGTTTATTGAAGAGGAAGCTTGGGATGGAAGCATAGAGAAAACAGTGAATGTTAAACATTGTTTATCTCATGATGAAAATAATGATGAGTTGGCTGAAATACATCTCCAAACAGCAGCACCAACACAAGAGCAACAAAGCACACCCTTGAGGAGAAATGAAAGTGCTTCTCCAAGCACACCACAAGGAGGAAATTCAAGTGCTTCTTCAAGCATTTGTACACCTAATGAAAGAGGTAAGAAATTCAGAAGTTTGAAAGATATTTATGAAAAAGATATAGCAAATGAAGGTATCAATTCTTTGTTTTCTTTATATTGTCATGTTGATGATCCTGTTCATTTCGAAGAAGCTATCAAGGATAAGAAATGGATAGAAGCTATGGATGAGGAGATAAATGCCATAGAAAGAAACAAGACTTGGGATTTAGTTGAACACCCAAAAGGTAAAGATGTCATTGGAGTTAAATGGGTCTAAAAGACCAAGAGTAATGCTGAAGGCAAAATAGAGAGACATAAGGCAAGACTTGTTGTCAAAGGTTATAAGCAGAAGCATGGGATAGATTATGAGGAAACTTTTGCACAGGTTGCTAGAATGGAAACCGTGAGAGCAGTGCTATCCATAGCAGCACAAAACAAGTGGAAAGTTTACCAAATGGATGTGAAGTCAACATTCCTAAATGGAGTGTTAATAGAAGAGGCTTACATTGAAAAACCTCTCGGCTGTGAAAAGAAATGCCAAGAGCACAAAGTGTGCAAGTTGAAGAAAGCTCTTTATGGGCTGAAGCAAGCACCAAGAGCGTGATACAGTAGGATAGATTCCTATCTACTGGAAAATGGTTTTGAAAAGTGTGAGGGAGAACCCACCCTCTACATCAAAGAAAAGGATGGAAAAATATTGATTGTAGTTTTGTATGTTGATGATGTTATTTTCACTGGTAATGATGGTTACCTTATTGAAAATTTTAAAACAGTCATGAAAGAAGAATTTGAAATGACTGGCATGGGTTTGTTGAAATACTTCTTAGGAATAGAAGTAGAACAAGATGAAAATGGGATTTTTATCTCACAGGAAAAGTACGTTAATGAGGTTCTTGAAAGATTTAACATGCAGGAAAGCAAAGCAACAAACACTCCCACAGTGATGGGACTAAAACTCAACAGAGAGGACAGCAGCAAGGATTTTGATCCTAGCTTATACAAGAGCATAGTTGGCAGCCTTATGTATTTGACTGCAACTAGGCCAAACATAATGCAAGCTATTAGTTTGATTTCCAGATTCATGGAAAAGAGAAAGGAAGCACATTGGCAGTCAGCAAAAAGAATTCTGAGGTATGTTAAAGGTACAAAAAGATTTGGTATTTTATATACTGCCTCAGAAGGTTCAGACTTAGTTGGGTACACTGACAGTGATTGGGTTGGAAGTGTAGATGATCGGAAGAGCACTTCCGGTTATGTTTTTCACATGGGTTCGGGAGCCATTTCATGGGCTTCTAAGAAACAACCCATTGTAGCATTGTCTACAGCAGAGGCAGAATATGTGGCAGCTACAGCAGCAGCGTGTCAAGCAGTTTGGATGAGAAAAATGTTGAGAAGTTTATGCCAAGAGCAGACAAAGGGAACTGTGAGTTTCTGTGACAATAGCTCAGCTATTGCATTATCTAGAAATTCAGTTTTTCATAAAAGGGCAAAGCACATTGACACCAAATTTCACTTCATACGTGAATTAGTTAACAATGGTGAGATAGTTTTGCAACATTGCAAAACAGAAGAACAATTTGTAGATATTTTGACAAAGCCACTTGTGTAGAAAAGCTTTGAACATTTCAGGAAATGCCTGGGTATGCAGAAAAACCCAGCAGTTGAAATTAAGGGAGAGTGTTGGAAATTAATTCCAACTGCTGAAGTCAATCGACAGTAATTGCAGAAGTGAGAGAACAATGGCACATTGAAGCCTTAGCAAAGGCGTTTGCCGCTTACTTAAATGCAATTGCAAAAGGATTGGAAAGCCTACACAGGTGCAGTACAAATCTGATAAGAACCGACCCCTTTGGTATTTAATCTAAGGCGGTAGCCGATTACTCAAGAGCAGAATTTAATGCTAAGACTCAAAGTCTCGCCAGAAGCGTAGAGCTTTGATTATAGGTTGAATCAAGCTTTAAAGCCTTACCAATATAATCGGCGGAGTAAATGAATGAGGCGGTAATCACAAGTTATACTTGCAGTGTCTTTTTGATGTGGCGAGTTCCGCAAGCGGAACGGTTCACATATATTTCAAAACAGAAATGTTTTAAAGTTCAAGTGTCTTGTGGATGTTGGAGGTCCGATGCGATCATCGCAATCGGAGGTATTACATAAGTAATACCGCAACCCTTTTTGTTTTTGGGCCGATGGGATGAGTTAAATCGCATGTATTATTTATAATCACCCTCCACCAAAGCCGAGGTCCACTGGTCCCACAGACCACGCGGCATGATGTTATACAATCACAAGTTCACAATCGGGGTCGCGTTTTTGTTTGGCCCGATTGCATTATCCAATGGCAGACCCAACGCCATATTATATGGCAGAGTTAAATGCCCATCGCATACACTTTGCCAATCGCAAACGGAAATTTCGGTTGGTCGTTTGTTATGAGTTAAAGTCTGGACCCGATGTTTTATAGGCCGGTGTTAATTGATCCATCGCATCCTGTTTGTAATCGGGGATCGGACTTTTTCATTTGAACCAGTTTTGCTTTGATAAGCCTGGACCCGAAGGACTTATGTAGCGGAATTAAAATAGTCATCGCGTCCGGTTAACAATCGGTGATCGGAATTTTTAAAAGGGTTGCGTATTATGTGTTAAGTTGCGGACCCGATGCAGTTATAGATTTTGTTTTAATTTTATTATATGCACGGCATATAAATATTGTAAAGGCTCGAGAGCTTGTAATGTAATTGTTTTTGTTTTTACACAGAACAGAGTTGTTTTTCACAGCAGTGCGTTATTTGAAACAGAGCATTTCTGTTTAGAGACAGAGATTTGTTTTGAGAAGCACTGTGTCTGTAGCAGTCGATCATATCCTGTGAATCCCTCCAGTGAGGAAGAAATTTGTAATATTTTTAAGTTAATGAAATAGGATTTCATGTGGAAACTCTGTCTCTTGTGAGTAAATTTTTAGTTTCTCTGTGTTATAGAGGAGAGTATTACTCTCTCCATTGCTGTTCTGGAATTCTCAGAAATTCCAACAGATGGGAGAACAATGAGAGCACTTTCACAGCGATAGTTTTTCCTTGGGGCAATTCGCCAAAGAATACCGATACAAATCCTCCTCTTCCGATCTCCCGACTAAAGTTTTGTGCGGCAGTTATCATCTCATCTAGAGTGAAGGCACGAGACTTTGTAGTAATTGGCACCATAATATTTGAACGGTCTACAATTCATTCATGGAAAACAAGCACAACCATTTTTCATTTACAAGGCACACTTTAACTATGCCCACCACATTATAATAATATTTCTAATACTTACCTTACTTCAAGAAATGTTTTGGTTCCTTTTTTGCTCCACTGCTTTCCGTAGTTACAAGATTCTCTTTTATTTTCAATTTTACAAATTGATCTACAATCATCGCGATGAATAGAATTTCGAGGACAATCACCAATTTCCTGTTTTCATTCTTGTTTTTATCAGCGTTTTTATCCGTGTTTCCATTCTGGAGATTACATTCCCTCTGACCGATCTGTAGGTAGGAGTTTCCAGAGTAACTGCAGCACACCAAAAACAATTCAATGCTAATCAATTCTGAACCTAAAATCTTAAAACAAGTTTGTGTGGGAGCGTAAGAAATATAAAATAGGATATTATTACTTGAGCTTCAACGAAAAATTATGGAGAAGTTGAGCAGGAAATACACCGTTGAAATTATTGTTTTCTATGGTTCGGTGTGAGAAAAGGTTAAAACCACTGAGTCAAAAGTTATTGATTAATTTTACTTAATTTTGAAAAAAAACTCTAAAAATCAAGCTGGAAAAGGAGAAAAGAGGGAGACTTACAATTCTTGAATATTTTTTAGTTTAGATAGCCATTCAACACTACCATTCAGTTTGTTATTTTGTAAATATCTGCATAAAAATCAAAGTCAATTTTGGTTTTGTGAAAATAAATAGCCAAAAATAATCCACAAAATAATTTTTTTTGCTTTAAAGAAATTTACAGTCGCTTCAGTTTGGTTAGATTGGCCAAATTTGGCATTGGTCCCATGAATTGATTATCGTTGAGTGACCTGTTAATTTCAACACAAATATGTAAATTATACAACGAATTAATTCTATTTAATTAATTCACAGGAAAAAACATGGTCAAATAGAGAAAAAAGGGAGAAGAGGCAGGCGTACAATTCTTGAAGAGATATTAGATCAGATAGCCACTCAACAGTACCATTTAGGTTATTGTTTTGTAAATGTCTGCATAGTAAGTTAGTAACCAAAGTAAACATTTGTTTTATGAAAATGTATATCAACAAACAAATCTACGAAATGAAAATTGTGTGGGAAAGTAACTTACAATCGCTCTAATTTAGTTAGATTGCCCAAATTTGGCATTGGTCCAGTGAAGCAATTAACATCCAGTGACCTATTAATTTTAACACAAATTTGTTGTTTAATTTTGAAAAAACCACTAAAAATCAAATTAGAAAAAGGAGAAAAGAGGAAGAATTACAATTCTCGAAGATTTTTTAGATTAGATAGCCAATCAACATTACCATTCAGTTTATTTTTGTGTAAATATCTACATAATAATCAAAGTCAAATTTCGTTTCCTGAAAATAAATAGCGGAAAAAAAATTCCACAAAAATAATATTTGTGTTTAAAATAAATTTATAGTAGCTCCAATTTGGTTAGATAGGCAAATTTTGGCATTTCTCCCGTGAATTGATTATTGCTGAGTGACCTGTTAATTTCAACACAAATAGGTAAATGTTGCTACAGAAAATTAACTCCATTTAATTTTGAATTAAAAAATAATTGAATAGAAAAGAAAAGAGGCAAATTTACAATTCTCAAAGAGATATTAAATTAGATAGCCACTCAACAGTGCCATTTAGGTGATTGTTTTGTAAATATCTGCATAGTAAGTTAGTAACCAAAATGAACTTTTGTTTTATCAAAATGTATATCAACAAACAAATCTGCGAAATGAAAATTGTGTGGGAAAGTAACTTACAATCGCTCTAATTTAGTTAGATTGCCCAAATTTGGCATTGGTCCAGTGAAGTAATTAACATCCAGTGACCTGTTAATTTTAACACAAATTTTTTATTCAAAAACATGTAAGAGAAAAGAGGCAAGTTTACAATTAAGGTTATTATTTTGTAAATATCTACATATGAATCAAAGTAAATTAAGTATGAGGATGATCATATTAGTTGGTTTCTCTCTACCAAAAAAACATAGAGAATCTATAATCGCCATTGGTATTTGTTATGTTATACTGACTTTTCATTTCATTTGTAGTACTTCTTCGAAGGGTTAGACAGTTAGAGAAAAAAAGGTCTAATTTTGCTTACAGATTAACTAATGCAGTCAACGTAGCGAAATCGCTAGGCACCGATCCTGTAAGATTCCTTTCTGAAAAAACTTTGGAAACAACTGTTGAAGATAATGGAGAATCTCCTATATTAGTGAGAGTTGGTTCACGAGACCTTAGGATAGGAATTAGTTTCTATGCTTAGGGTATGGTTCTAACTTCCCTAGATCTTGTATGCTATATAATGTTTGAAGTGTATTGAGAACGTAGAGTGTTCTGCAAAAGCCAGACTCTCCTAGTTTAGACTCTCTTTCATAAAGCTAACCAATGGGATTTATGTTAATCCATTCAAACATATTTTTTTATCTTGGTATCACAGCACCAGTGAGAAGAGCGTTGGCAGGGTGAGAGAGGTCATTGAAGCTGAAGCGACCTGCGTGTCTGTTCGTGGTTGTTGTTGATCTATCTGCAACATCTGCTTTTTAAATTGCTGGAGTGCTTCTGTCTGAGGTTGCGTGAGGTCAGAGTGACCTGCTGCTTGAGCGTTGCCGGAGCACTGAGCCATTTGCTGGAGAAACTTGCTACCATTTGAAATAGCAGTAAGCTATTGTGCTGGAGGAGGCCCGAGCCTGCATGCAGAGGAGGCCAGTATTGGGCTAAGCTAGTGTGAAGAGGAGCTCTGCCATCCTGCCCTCTGCATGGAGAGGAGCTCTACGTGGAGCATGAACAAGAGATCTGACCGATCGGATGAATAGGAATTAATGAAAGGCCTATAAGGCTCCATTTTGAAGATTGCGATTGTGGGCGTGCTGCCTACCTCTAGATTGCGCAGTGATTTCTGGCGAGTGCTGCCCCTACGCTTCATCTACGTATGAGCCACTGAGTCGTTTTCCAGAAGCTGCCGCAGTTGGTGTGGTGAGCATGGAAGTTTCAGGACTGTCTTCCATCTACGACGCTACTAAGAGATTGCTGCCTATCTAGATGTAAGCCGAATGCAGAGCACTGGTAATGTTTCTGTAAACACTGTCACCTATCCTACGTAGATGTTTTTATCCTGCTTGCTGCTGGTGCGATTTCTCAAGATTGTCTGTCAGTCTTTGAGGGCAACCCTGCGTGTTGCCTACTTCTCTCCAGCGATACGTGAGGACCGTTGTTGCCACTGTCATCTACTTTGCTGAGCCGACGCTGATGCCAAGTCCAATCAGAAGCATCATGTCATATTTACTGTGATCTTGCATCACTGAACCGAAAGGACCATCAAGGTATATGATTACGCTTGGAAGACAATAACCACTTTCTAGCGTAAGGTCAAACAAGTCTGGCTTCGCTGTTCCGCCTAGAATTTTGAACTCCATTTTTTTTTTATTGCAACCATATTTCTAGTTTCATTATTGCACTACATATTTCCTCCACAGTCGCCGGTATCGCAGCTTCCAACCACAGTCATTTACCCACGTTTTTAAATAGTTGCTTGAAAGTCAAGCATTTCAATCATCATTTTTTTTCCTGTCAAGTATTCTTTAATCGTCAAGATGAATAATCAAATAATCGAATCATACTTGACTGAGAGTAACAAAGTTGATGGCTCCAATTACTCAAATTGGAAATTCAAGATGTAGACTGTGCTAGAAGCACAGAGTGCTTAGACAATTGCAGATGGGGATGAGCCAAG
Source organism: Pinus albicaulis (assembly GCA_034641835.2). Taxonomy (NCBI): domain Eukaryota; kingdom Viridiplantae; phylum Streptophyta; class Pinopsida; order Pinales; family Pinaceae; genus Pinus; species Pinus albicaulis. The sequence goes on along the minus strand of JAXQQM020069516.1, from coordinate 1,578 downwards.
CCAGTAGTGGGAGCAGCATCGGTCCCAGATTGGAAGAGAGAAGGTAAAGAAAAGAGGGTGTTGAAGATGTCAGTGAAACATTGCATCATACCACATATCAAAGTGCAAATTAGCAAATGAAATATGGACCGTATTGAAGGATTTGTATGAGATCAGGAATACAAATCATATTTTGTTCTTGAAGAGCAAGATTTTGTTCATAAAGATGGAGGAGAATGAAACAATTGCCTCTTTCATATCACGAATCAAAGATCTGAAGAAAAAATTGGCAGACGTAAGTGAGGTAGTTGCAGATGTAGATCTAGTCATGATTACCATTAATGGTATGACTGATGATTAGCAATATGTTATCACTGGGATAAGTGCAAGAGAAAAAATTCCAAAGTTTGAAGAACTGACAGGAATATTAATGCAAGAAGAAGAAAGAAGATTGAATCTGAAACCTTAGAGTGCAAATATTGCATTAATGGAAAAGAAGAAATTCTTCAAAGGAAAAGGAAATCCATCATAGAAAAACGGAGGAAACCCACATAAAAGACCAAATCAAACTCAATGTATGTATCCGAATAAAAACAACACTGTAATTAAATGTTTTTATTGCAGAAAACTCAGTCATATGGCTAAGGACTGCAGGAAGAAGAAATTTCATGAAGAATAGTAGAGGCATAAAAGACATGCGGGTCATTTCGCAAATGATGACCATGTTCAGGACTTCAGATTTTTCATGGCAGACTTTGATGAGAATGTTGATGCAGACACCTCGTATGTAGATTCGGGAGAATCCACACATATGATGGGGAACAGACAATGGTTTGAAGATTTTAAAGAAATCAACAACGAAGCACTAATCTACCTTGGTGATGATAGATGTCATCAAATCAAAGGGTGTGGGAAAATTTCTATTATTTTACCTAATGGTAATGTCAGATATATTCATAATGTAATGTATGTGCCTAGAGTGACAAAGAATCAGATTTTTGTATCCATGATTATAGATCAAATTCTCAAGGTAGATTTTTTAAAATCTAAATGCTATATTAAATATCTATTGGATGGCAAGAAGACTATTTCTTCAGGAATTCAAATAGGAGGCCTGTACAAATTGGATGTGAGAACAACACCAGATCGAGCTTTGACAACATCAAATTTGACTACAGAAGAGCTATGGCACCAGAGACTTGGTCATATCAACTACAACGATTTGCTGTTACTTTAGAAAAAGGAAATGGTAAGAGATTTTCCTATATTAAAATAAGTGCATAATGATTGTGATGCTTGTGCATTAGGAAAGATGCATAAAGAATAATTCCATGTTCGAGTAGAAAGGAAAACGAGAGACATACTTGAATTAGTACACACAGACCTTTGTGGACCCATGCAAACAAAGTCATTAGGAGGTGCATTGTATTTTTTACTGTTTGTTGATGACTGCAAAAATTTTTCTTGGGTATATTTCATGAGTAAGAAAAGCCACACATTTGAATACTTTAAGCAGTTCAGATATAAGATTGAAAATAAAATAAGGAAGCACATAAAAATTCTCCGCTTCGATCAACGGGGAGAATACAGGAAGGAGAA